>CAUYQG010016935.1:0-42040 GCA_963574415.1 Tarsius wallacei
GCTGGAGTGCAGTGGCAGCTTTGGGCCACCCCAGCGCCACCCTGCTGGGCTCCAGTGATCCTTCTGCCTCAGCCTTCCAAGTAGCCAGAACTACAGGTGGGCACTACCACACCCGGCTAATTTTTTGATTTATTGTAGAGATGAGATCTTATCAAGTTGCCCAGGCTGGTCTTGAACCTGCAGGCTCAGGCAATCCACTCGCCCCAGCCTCTCCAAGTGCTAGGATTACAGGCTGAGCCACTGAGCCTAGCCACTCAGTAGATTACAATAAAATACTAGATATTATATAGACTTTAAAACTCAGAGTGTTAATGGGGAAAAGTATTGGTACCACATTATACAACTGAATGTTTGAATAATCATGATGCTAACACCATACATCATCTATTACCTTACATATCTGATCATGCAAGAAACAGAATTTATGACTTTTTTGGAAAGTTTAGAAAATAAGTCATGTGAAAAAAGTTGTTATTAAAAACAAAATGTAATCATTAAAAATAATAAAGTAGATACTTGCTATTGATTTAAAAACTGTGATATAATCATGTTGAAAAGAATAAAAGTAATAGAGGGTATTAGTTTTAAATTTTCTTTTCTTTTTTTTAACTTGAACTCACTCTGTTGCCCAAACTGGAGTACAGTGGCATGATCACAGCTCACCACTGCCTTGACCTCCTGGGCTCAGGCAATCAATCCTTCCACCTCAGCCTCCTGAGTAGCTTGGACTACAGGCAATCTTTGCCATGACCAGCTAATTTTTTAATTTATTGTAGAGACGAGGACTCCCTAGGTTGCCCAGGTTGGTATCGAAGCCCTGGGTTCAGGCAATCCTCTCACTAATTTTGTTTTTTGCAGAGACGAGGTCATGCTATGTTGCCCAGGCTGTCCTCAAACTCCTAGGCTCAAACAATCCTCCTACCTCAGCCTCCCACAGTGCTGGGATTACAGGCATGAAACATCATGTCAGGCCTAAATCTCCATTTTCCATAACATGAGATCACTAGATGCCTAAACCGACAAATTAAGAAATTGCAGAATAAGCTGCAAGCTGTTTGGAGGCAGGGAACAAAGAGTAGGAGAGATGAAGCAGAAGATAGTTATCTTTCATTGCAAGCTCTGTAGTAGTATTTGACTTAACTATGTACATGTATTAGTTTGACTTAAGACATTTCCAAAGCCAAAACATTAAGATAATATTTGAGCTTAATGCATTAAAATCTTCTTAATTCACACCTTTATTCACTTTAGTCAAGATACACCAATGTTACGATAAGCCTAAAATTATAAAGTGTGGTTCATGCTAACTTCGTCAAGTTGTTTTAAGTCACATTAATTAAGTAGATATTCCTGAGACATTGGTTTATACAATCATGTTTTCCACTGACTTCCATTCTAGTTTTAGTAGTACAATCCCAAACTTCACTGCTAATAGCTCAAAAGAAGAAGACAGGAGGGAGCAAGCCCAGCTTGGGGTGTAAGCTGTCTGCTGAGATAGAACCATCACTTATTTGTCCTTCTGGTCTTGTACTGCATAAGTGAACAAGCTAAGGAAAGATAAAGTCTCTCAGAGAGAAGAGTCAATGGCTCGGAAAGTTCCTGAGGTAAGAAATAAATATGTATTCTTGAAAGTCTACTGTCTCTCTGTTCTCTCCTTACTTTGTGCCCTTTTGCTTTGTCTTCTCTCAGTAGGATACATATGGTTGAACTGACAGAACAAGGGAAAAAAAGTAACTCCAGGCTGTGGTTGGAAGTGATGGAAATTATCCTAGTCCCTTCCAGATCACCTTCTACAAAGTAAACCAAATCCTAATATTAAAATACAAAGTGCAGATCTTCAGGGAGCTATTTTTCATTTCAAAACAAATCCATTCTGTTAATTAATCCCACTAAATGTTGTAAATTATACTATAAGATAATCACAATTAAAATACTGTCTCTGTTCCTCTCTTAATACTTGAGAGAATAAGAAGTACACCACAAATCATTCCACCAAAAAGACACCTGCCCATGCATGTTTATCGCAGTGCTATTCACAACAGCAAAAGCATGGAACCAACCTAGGTGCCCATCAATGGTGGAATGGCTACAGAAAATGTGGTACGTATGCACCACCACGGAATACTACACAGTCATAAAAAAAGAACAAGACCATGTCCTTTGCAGCAACTAGAGACTATCATCCTGAGTGAATTATCACAGAAACAGAAAACTGAATACCATATGTTCTCCCTTAATAAGCAAGCACTAAACGCTGCATGTACATGGACACAAAAAAGGGAATGACACAAGAGCACTCCTAGCAGGGAGGGAAGGGCTGAAAACTACCCAGTGGGTGCCACGTCTACCACCTGGGTCATGGGCTCAGCAGAGGCTCAAGTCACACCATTATGCAGTATTCTTATGTAACAAGCCTATACATGGACCTCCTGAATCAAAATAGAAAATAAAACTAAATAAATCAAAGAAACAATATGTTTAATTTACCTCAATATATAAAAAAAAAACAAGAGAAAAAAGAAATATACCACAAAAACAGGAAGAAATGTGGCATTATTTAATACAAGTATCTCATTTAAAACTGATTAAATAAATCATTACAATATTAGCAAGGTATTTTAAATAGAAATGGTAACTTCTAATTTCTTACAGAAACAATGTAATTTTGGCAAATGAAGTGAATATATCAGACAACAATTAATTAAGTAAAAATATACAGACAACGACTAGAGAAAAAGATTCATTCATACAAGAGGAGATCCGGAAGTCCAGTTGGGTTAAAAATTAAATGACCAGGATGGAATTACAATAAAAAAGATGAAAATAATGTGTCTTTGTCTGGAAATTAATTGGTTTAAAAAGAGAGAGATCATGGTTTGTGTGGAGAAAGGATGAGAAAAAGAATTTGCCCATGTATCCCCAGAATTCTCCACAGAGAAAGTCTCCTGACAGGCAACCACAGTATTCTAAGTTGCCTTCCAGCAGAATGCTAGCACCATTATCAGTACATTATTATCACAGGTTAATTATACTGTTTGTTAAGACCCTCCAACCAACCATCTTGCTCACTAATCACATTCCTACTTTAATTCAGCATTTCACAGATTTGTTTTCTCCCCCAGCAGGAGGGAAAGAAAAAAAATCTGATTGGCTGTTTTGAGTACTGCACTATAATCTACTTAGCAATAATATTTCTTTCTGTAAATAGCAATTTGGAATTCTGACTTACACATCAATCTCTCACAGGTATAATTAAAGTGAGTCAGCCATCCCACGTCCAAGTACTTCTGGACCTATAAAGCTGATGACCAAACCCAGGCCCCGTGACGCCCTAACTATGCATTCTCACCCATACCATCTCTAGCTCATGTTTCTAACTGGAACAAATGATTATGATTCATATCTAATACTGAAATATCTATAGAAATCTCTTATACTAAGGCTGCTGTAAGAATTAAATGGGATATAAAAATGTTGCAGTACAGGGTCTGGAACTCCTTAGCATAATAGCATAATGGCAACTCTAAGACTACAGACCTATAGTCAACATGGTACACATCCCTCCTGGCCCCTCTCCTCTTCCCCAGTGCCCCTATATTCTTGACCCTGGTTGTTCTCATTACCATTTCATCAGCCATCCTACTCAGAGACCTGGGAACCATTCTAGACTCTTTCCTCCCTTCTTTCTCCCACATTCAATTTTTTCTATTGATTCTCCCTTTTAAAACTAAAATTATTCTTCCCCATGCTCCCTAACATTTTTCAGCTAGGCCATCATTATCTTTCCTCTGGACACTTCCAACCACTCCCCTTCCAAATCTATCCTCTATAACACCCCCTCACAAATCCAAGACTGGTCTTGATAAAAATTATTCTAAAATATACTTTCCTGTCTTAATATACTTTTAAAGGAACACGAGACTAAACTTAGCATCTTGTTGAAATCAATTACTGCAAAATCAACTCAACTTACTAACTTATAAAGAGAAACACTGCAGATAGTCCTAAATCAAAATTAATGCAAGGGTCAACTGTTAATTAGCCATGGGTGGATGGAATAATTTTTGTTGTTTTTGAATAAACTTTTTAGAACATTTTTAGATTTACACAAAATAGCTAAGATAGTACAGGGGGTTCCCATATAACCCACATCCCTATTATTAACATTTTACATTAGTATGGTACATTTGTTACAAGAAACTTAATAAACCAATATTGATACACTGTCATAAACTAAAGTCCATGCTTGAGATTCCCTTCATTTTATTTCATGTTCTTTTTCTGCCCCAGAATATATTACATTTAGTTGTCATGTGTCCTTAGGCTCCCTTTGGCTATGGCAGTTTCCCAGGTTTTTCCCTGTTTTTGATGAATCTGACAGTTTTGTGGAGTACTAGTCAGATATTTTGTAGAATGTTCCTCAGTTGGTGTTTTTCTCATTATTACACTAGGGTTATGGGTTCTTGGAAGGAAAGTCATAGAGATAGGGTGCCATTTCATCACATCATACCAACAGTACATACTATCAACATACCTTATCATTCTAGTTGTTAACCTTGATTGCCTAGCTATAATAGTGTTTGTCAGGTTTCTCCATTGTATAGTTATTATCTTTTCCTTACTTTAAACTGTGCTCTTTGGAAGATGGTGACTATACACAGATGCTCTACCTTCTTAAGGGTGAAGTATCTTTGTATATTATTTGGAATTAGTTGGAGATTAGGGGTGTATTAATTTTAACGGAGACCTATAACCCTCTCATTTTAATTAGAAATTGCCAACCCCCTCAAAAAAATTTAAAAAAAAATAATAATACAAGGCCTCAAGAAAAGAGGCCATCTTAGGCCCAGCCTGCAATGTGACCTAAGAGAAAGTTAAGCAAGACAGTCTCTGGTCCCCTAACCTGTATGTCAACAACAGTTCAGAGCAACCTGTCTCCTTTTTTCCACAGGGCAGGCCATCTTAGGAACACAATATAACCATGAAGCTCAGCTTCAGGCTAGTTTACCCTGTAGCACTTGAGTTAATTAAGAGGCGACTGTTAAACTGCAAGCACTGAGGTCCACAGAGTTACTGGAATAAGGGTGTTACTAGCACAATAAACCAATAATTTTACTAAGCCAACAAACTCTCACCTGTGGAGCACAGTATATCAGATCTGGAGATATTTTCCCTAATGTTCAATAAGTCTTTATTTCTCAATCTGGTTGCTTTCCAAGAGGTTAAGGACATGGATGTTTTAAAGATAAGATCTTACTACCAGTTAAGCAGGCATTTGTGAATACTGCCAAAGAAGCATTAAGTTCCGGAACAACTAATAATGGTGCCTAGCATAATCCCTGGCACATGATAGTACTCAAACGTTTGCTGAATGATGAACAAATGAGTTCTAAGAAGTAGGGAGGACAAACAGCTGTCTACATTGGTATGTAGTATTGAAATGGCACCAGGTCAGGTTTTAGGGCCTGCCATGCTTCGCAATTTTTTTTTTCAGTAGCAGGCAACGTTTTCCCAAACAAACCCTAGTAGCTAAATTGTGGAGGCTTTACATATCAGTATTACTTAAAGTAAAACAACAATAGAATAGCACTGTAGCATATATTAGATGTTCAATAAATGCTTGCTAAATTAATGAATAATAACTCAAATATCAGGTAAAGAAGGTTAGTCCAGAATTCACACAGGAACTTATTAAGAATGCTGATCAATGGAAAGCAGAAGTTATTTTGGGCACGCTAAAAGCAGGTTACTATGTAATTTGAACACACTTTGTTCAAAAAGGTATGCTTTGTGTATGCAGTATAAGAAGTTCAGTTTTGCCGGGCTCGGTGGCTCAGCCTGTAATCCCGCGCCTTGGGAGGCTGAGGTGAGTGGATTGCCTGAGCCCGCGGGTTCGAGACCCGCCTGGGCAGGCAAAACCTCATCTCTACAATAAATCAAAAAAACTAGCCGGGCATGGTAGCGCACGCTTGTAGTTCCGGCTACTCGGAAGGCTGAGGTGGAAGGATCGCCGGAGCCCAGCAGGTCGAGGCTGCGGTGGCCGGAAGCGGCCACTGCACTCCAGTCTGGGCGACGGAGTGAGACGCCAACTCAAAAAAAATAAAAATAAAAATAAAAATAAAAGAAGTTCAGTTTTGTTGGATGGAAGGAATAAAGAAACAAAAAATCAAATGAACAAGCATCTTTCTGAATACACTAAGGCAAGGACATTAGCAACTTATTTTATGTTTGGTATGTAGTTGAGTCCCTAAGAGTAGTAATTCTTTAACTCGTTTCATTATCACAAACCAGAGCAGCAGGGTGGTATAGTGGGAAAGGGTGCCTATTCCGAAGCTAAATTATCCGAGTTCAAATTCTGGCTCTAGCCAGAATGGCTAGTGACTTGAGCAGATTACTTAACTTCTATGCCTCAGTTTCCTCACCTGTAAAATATGAGAAGAATCACAAATCCTATCTCATAAGGTTGTTATGAAAACTAAATGAATCAATATTTATAAAGGGCTTAAGAGAGTGCCTGGCATATAACAAGTTATGTTATATAGTGCTTACTATATAAATTAATAAATAGGCCGGGCTCAGTGGCTCAGCCTGTAATCCCAGCACTTTGGAAGGCCGAGGCGAGTGAATTGCCTGAGCCTGTGGATTCGAGACCAGCCTGGGCAACTTAGCAAGACCCCATCTCTACACTAAATAAAAAATTAGCTGGGTGTGGTAGTGAGTGCCTGCAGTTCCGGCTTCTTGAAAGGCTGAGGAGGAAGGACTGCTAGAGCCCAGCAGGCCAACGCTGGAGGCCGTGAGTGTGCCACTGCACTCCAGCCTGGGCAATGGGGTGAGTCGCCAACTCAAAAAATATATATAAATAAATAAATACTTTCACTGCTACAAAATGGTTAACAAAAATGAAGCAATTTTGAAAACTGAAAATTTACTATTTTACATTCTGAGATGTCATCTTACAATAGATATAAAATTATTTCAATATCTAGGAAAGGTGGCTCTTTAAAATTACCAAATAGCTACAGAAGCATTCCTTGTGTCACTGTTTTAAAACAGTCTTTCAGAATAATTAAACTGAAGGTACTAAATGCTAAAGACAAAAAGAATGTGAAAGACAAACTTCCCTTGTAGGAGAAGGAGTTTAAAGAACTGGTAAAAGCTTTTCTTGATTCTTAACTAAATCAACACTTAAGAGGACATATCTGAATTAAGAATAAGATATAGTTGGTTTATCTTAGGCAACTTTTACTTTTTTGAGTTGGAGTCTCACTCTGTCGCACAGACTGGAGTGCAGTGGCACGCTCCTGGCCACCGCAGGCTCAACCTGCTGGGCTCCGGCAATCCTTCCGCCTCAGCCTTCCAAGTAGCTGGAACTACAGGCACACACTACTACACCCAGCTAATTTTTTTTTTTTTTGAGTTGGAATCTCACTCTGTTGCCCAGACTGGAGTGCAGTGGCCGCTCCTGGCCACTGCAGCCTCGACCCACTGGGCTCCGGCGATCCTTCCGCCTCAGCCTTCCAAGTAGCCGGAATTACAGGCACGTGCTACCATGCCCGGCTGTAATTTTTGATTTATTGTAGAGACGAGGTCTCGCCAAGTTGCCCGGGCGGGTCTCGAACCCACAGGCTCAGGCAATCCACTGGCCTCAGTCTCCCAAAGAGCTGGGATTACAGGTTGAGCCACCGAGCTCGGTCAATCTTGAGCATTTTTAGATTTGTGAGATTTTAAATTATATTTCCACAGGTTTATTGAATTTGATGTTTTAATATTTTTTCTTTGTTAAAAAATAAATTTCAATATCAAAATGTATTATTAACATGCTGTTAAAATGTAGACCAAAATTCTTCTTCCTCTAGACATGCTCTATGTAGCAAAGTTATAGACAGGTTAATGACTATTTCAGTATGTGGTAAAGTATGCAGTGATCATACCTAAGAGTATTTCAGAAAACTAGGGAGTCATGAGAAGGGAGGTGAAAAAACACTACACATTTGAACATAATAAAATACATTTGAATACTTCTATCTGTATATTTAGATTCAATATAAAAGCACTTAATTGCTCAAAGGCACTCTGGACCCTGTTATTCACCTAAGAAATATAAAAAATTAACTAAAATTGACACTGAATTAAAAGTTTTAAGTAGCACTTTCAAGATTTCATTTACACACTTCTTTCTTGTGCTCTCTCTCCATCATCAATAACAGGTTCTACTTACAGTTTCTATATATTTTTCATTCAAACACTACTCAATACATGTAAAAAGCACTTAGAGCAACAACTAGATCTAAAATAACCCTATAAAGTCCCTTTAGGCCTTCAGCTATGTAACATATCACCATCCATAACATTTTTTACCAACAAAAAAATCAAGTTATAAAATGCATTTTGGCAGCAAAGTGACTTGACTTGTTCCATATCTGTCTAAAGATTGCCTTGTTACTAGCCAGGGTAATTTTTTTCCTCTCTCCTTTTTTCTCTGCAGTGCTTCTAAGTATAGTGACAGTGCATCAGGCTTTCCTAGTCTCAGCGCAAGCTCAGTGAAAATCTGGGAAATGTAAGTGGAAACATGAGAGACCGCTTTATTTGGCAGTGCTTAACAAAAAAAAAAAAAAAAAAAAAAAAAAGGGCAGGACAAATGGCAAGGCAGTGTTTGGACCGCAGGATGAACAATCAATAGGCAGAAAGCAAGATTGAGGCTTCCTCAGCTTTTGGATCGACAATCGACAGCTAAGAGACTATTTTTTGCTATGGTTGACTAAATATGGTCAGGGAAGAGAGAGGCACAAGAGAGCCTGTTTGCCTGGGAGTGCATGTTTCAAATGCTTAGCTGCCTATAAAGCTGTAACAGTTTAGCCTCTGTCACTGAAGGAAGAATATAAGTTGCTTCTGTAGTGACCATGTGGAAGTCCTGACCTCGCTTGCAGACTTGACCTCTGGATATGACAAGGTAGCTTCACTACAGATCTACCATTTAATCCTGGAAACTAAAAACCAAAAAAACTCAAACAAGAAAGATGCAGAATATTTCCTGAGAAGTCAGAAGAACCCAATGTATTCTGGTGGGCAAAGAAAGGGTGAATGTTTACAGTTAATTGGGGGGAGTAAGGTGTGTTTGGGTTTTTTTGGGTTTTTTTTTTTGTCTTTTATAGATTATACAATTAACTTCCTCTGCAACTTTTCCCCTCTTCTGAAGCATTTTATTTGACAAACTAGATTCATTTTGATTGTTGTAGCAACCTTTTTGGTTGTTAAACTTTCACCACATATCTGTGCAATACCGGTATATGACATTCCAAATCAAAGGGCCAACGTTGATTCAATTTTATGGTAGAGTTTTATTTTAAGGGAAAAGGGAGGGAGGGAGAAAAGCTTATTTGTTCTTTGTTTGCTAGTCTGGTTTTCAAATTTATCTTAAAAGGTGAGGTTCTGTGTTCACTGATACATCCCCCTTCCTTTACCCGGCTCATGAAAAGAAGTGCTGAATCAGCGAATAGAGGGAACGAACAATCAAGATGAGATGGCTGCTGCTGATGTGACTCTCTAGGTCATTACCTTTCCTGCTGCAGATGCTGCATGACACTAAGATCACAGGTAACAGAGCACCACAAGGCCTGTACTTTTAAAATTTCTTATGACTCTCTGCATGCTTACCTGTTATTGACGCAATGTATGTTCTTATTATTAAATTCAAGTCTATCTAGGCATAGCCTAATTTCACAATTCAAGTTGAGAGCTTATGTGGTGTAAAAAAGGAATGTTGTTTAAATGTCATGGCAGATAACTCTTGATCTAAAAAATGTACAAATACATTACTGTCATTTACATTACTAAAGATTTAGTCTTTATTGTTTCAGATTAAATGATGACTTTTGCATCCTTAACAAATCACATCCTGCTTCCAAAGTATGCTATCTTTAAAAACTACTAACTGTCTATTTCAAGGTTTAGTCAACCAAGAAACTTGGTAGCTCACAAAATAATTTGTAATGCTATTCACTGGATACAGAAGTAAATCAGAATGTGCATGGTGTGACTCTAACACTGCACGGCTAAAGCTGCCGTAGCACTGGCGACCTACCACTACATCCTGATTTGCTCTCTACGAGCTGCACCGGCTTTTATCACAGGCTGCAGGAATTCTACTAGCCCTACATTTTTTTTTTCCTTTGTCAAATCTGAAAATTTCTTGAGGTTTTCGTTTAACTTTTTAATACCGTAATAATTCAAGGCTACTCAACAACTATACCTTCTTTTCATGCTAAATAACTGAGCTAAAACTCAGGTGCTCATAGCTAAAATCTTTCAGTCTTTTAAGTGATACTTTTAAAAAGTTGATTGTTCTGGTAGTTGTCCTTTATACTAAAAAGAATTAAAGAATCGAAACAACTAACCTCACCAAAATCAGGTATTTCTACATCTATTTGAATTTTTACTCAACCCAAACAAAGCACCAAAGTGCAAAATTCAGGTAAGGAGCTAATAAAGACAAATGAACAACAAATAAATTCTCAAATGGTCATAAGTTCTCATCTGTGACCTTACAAAAAAACTGACAAGAATTTACTGTCTTTAAAAATTCCGTGCACTCATAGACAAGACATCCTGGCTTTTCTCCTTGTTGCTTCAACTTTAGAGTCACTAGCAGAAATATTAATTGGCTAATTAGTGAAGTTTTGAATAAGATATCTAGTTTGCAAAAAGAATATGAACTGAATTAATTACTATCTGCTTGCAGGATCTAGAAGTAAGCTACAAAAACAAGAAGAAATTTGCTGTGATGACTATAAAGAAACACTAGACTCACCTTACCAAATTCTGAAATACACTCTGTAATACTCCACTGATTCTATGACTCTCTTGCAAAAAGAACCAAATCACCACAAAGTTCAACAAATAACTGGTAAAGTGTTTAGAAATGTCTATGTCCACCAAGAAAAAGGAACCATAAATGGCATTAATGCCATGCTTCAGGTAAACTTGTTATAACGTTCAGTCTTTGATAAATTAGTCTCTGTAAATGGTCTACCATTGCTCTACGCTGGTCAGCTGAATGTTTTACTAACAAATGGGAAAATAAAATATTTCATGTTTTTACAGCTGACACTAGTAATACCTACTCAGAGTACATACTTCTTTATGTACCCATATGAACATACAATGCTATGGAATGTAAAGAAGTATGTATTTTTGGTAGGCAATAAACCACCAAGAAGGAACTAAACTACACCTAAAAGAAGTTCCTGCTTCTTTCTTCGTGAATGACCTTTATATGGTAAATTAACCTAGTAACAAACAGTTGACCTTTGGCAATACTAACATCAAAAAAATGTACCTACTAGCAATGGATGGAAATTAAATATCCCTAAAGGCTTTTATTCTGTGAAAGAACAGAAGTTCCACTGAAGTAGATTTCAAATTAACACAAAATTCCTTTCAAATCATTTAAACTTAAAACACACATCTTACATTTTTAAAGTATTCACATGATTAAAATTTGACTACAAAAGGGAAAATAGTATTACAATCACAAAAGAATGAGAAATACACATGATCTATTTTCTATCTCCATAATGTGATTTTAATTTAAGTGTATCACATCAGTAGGGCTGATTGCTAAGAAAAATAAGATACAACAAAAGCTGGCTTAATTCACGTAGTAACAGATATTTCTTCACATTTTGATAAATTCATAATCTATTCATATTAGAGAAATTTTTGACCCAAAAGCTTTGTTGTTTTAGGTTTTCTTTTTTTGACAGCTACTGACATAGTCATAATTCTAATGGACCATCTATCTATTAAGCAAGAGGCTACTGTGGAAAAAAAAAAAAGACCCTTGTCCCTCTCAAGTTTATCATGTCTTATCCCAATTTCTACTTTAAATGTAAAATTAGTACTTAAAATTAAGACATAAGAGTTAAGTATGAAAAATGACAAAATTCTGGGCTACAGCTGCAAGTCAACATATTGGGTATAGTGGTAACAGACTGTCAAATAGTTAAATTAATCTATTATCTGTATTATCTTTGAATTTGCTTTTTCCAAAGGGAGCACGTAAAATGAAAACACTACAGTCAAGTCAATATATACAGACAGAATAATCGTTTTTATTAGTACTTTGCAATTACAACTCAGATTTTATAAACATGATAGATTCACTGTCCTAGCATGTTAGATATCAAAATACTTTTTGTGCTTTATGCAGTTTGTATAGTACTTATAAAAACTTACAAATAATAAAGCATTTAGCAACATTTATAAGCGGTACCTGTTTTAAGTCAATATATAACAAAGTTAGAAAAAAAGAAACGCTAGTATTCATATATTGTAATCATTTCTCAATAAAAGTATTATTTCAACTGAAACATTTACACACGTAAAAAGGCATATTTAAATTTTTTTACATCAGAAATTGAGTAGAAATAACTATAAGCTTAACTACAGTTAATTTTCTGTTTAATAAAACTTAACAGAAAGATGATATTTTATCAGCAGATTATAAAGAATGAGAGAATAAGTCTATTACATATGGTAGCATATATGTTATTGGATGTTTACTGGAAATTATAAAAAGTCCATAATTTTAAAATTCCAGATATTCAAAAAAGAAATTATTCAAAGCTTAACTCACTGAAGCATAGCTCTTTTAATCATTCACAAAACAATGCTTCACGATCCATTTGGTCAATTAACCTCTATATATTCTAAGTACCAAAAACTAAAAATATATGCCTCAAAAGTAGAGGTTATTATATAAAACTACTCAAAGAATATTACTGTATTTGTGTTTTATAATGAACAATGATATTCGTTGTTCTATAGGTATAAAAAAGTTGTTTAACAATTCTTAAGCATCCCAGCAACTAAGAATTTCTTTGGTATAATATTAAGAGTATATAATCCTTAGACTATAAAATGACAGGATATTCATTTAAAAAAGTAAATTACATACTGATTCTGGTGCTTACAAGTTTAACTTAACATATCTGAGAGTATTTTCAATCACTCTAAAATGTCACATCCATCACTTAGATCAGCTGTTCATTTTTAACTGAGTACATGTTAAACTCTGGGCATCTGCTGACACTGGTGTAACTCAAACATTTCAACTGTCTCCCTGACAGGGATAACAGATGCTGACATTATCAAATGCTGTCCTATTTTTTTCTCATGGCCTCTCCTTGCCCCGATATGGCCAGTATATGAAACTGAACTGCCATCCAAAAGCACACTTGAGCAACTGGATCTGCTAAACAGCTCCCATATAACTAGTAAAAATAGAAGCCAGTGTTATTGCTATCTTCAGCACTTAAGTTCAGGCAGTTTAACACCTGTTTCACTTCTATTAGAATAAATGATGAAAATAATTGTAGTCACATTAATTCCACCAACAGCATTATGCTCATCAACCAGCGGATACAGAATATACGTAATATAAGAATTGTTTCCATATTGCCTGAATTAGTGCTTTCTCCCTGTTTAGCATAAGATAGTAACTATACAGAATATTTCTTTACTTTATATTTCACTAACAGCACTTACCCTATAGGCAAACTACAATTCATCAAATCTTTATTTTATGCAAGGATTTTTCAGAAGACATCCCTCCCCTGATACCGAAATCAACAATGAAACCTCATTAATAACAAAAATTTACTCTGCTGCAGATCAGATGACCTGAATGCAAATAAAAGTTCTGCCTCCCAACAGCTACATGACCTTTAAGGTCTGTAAACCTTTTTGAACCTTGGGTTAAAATTGGAATAAAATGACATACCTTGCAAAAAAAAAAAATTCACTCTGCTGATTTTTAAAGTATTACCAGCGTGGTAGATTTTAATACTCAAATTCATGGATTGTAGCTAAACACCACAAATCAATGTATTATCACATCAATAACAAAAAAGTAACTAGGCAATCTGCACCCAAAATGAAAGAGAACTGAGTCAAGGAAATAGGCCTTTAAAAGGGTTAAATGACTAACCTATGATTAGTAACACTACATAAGCAAAAACAAAGAAAAGTTGGCATGCGTGATAGTCCCTTTCAACACAAGTCCAAGCAATACACTGAATACACGTGTGATCTATTTATAAACCAAAGGGCAGAGGTACTTTCTTAAGGCCACTCACAACCCTCCACCCCCTGCCAACAACTTGCTATTAGTCCTCAACTATAATACTAGAAGAAGCAGTGATGGTAGAAAGTTGTGACTAACACTATTCTTTCCCAACCTATTAGCTTAACGACTTAAGTGATCTGGTCTACTGCAGAGAGATAAATAGAAAACATTACTCTGAAATAGATCAAGGTTTGTTAATTCCTTAAATACTACTGATTTTGAAACAGCGTATTGTCTACATTTAAGAATTACACAAAGACTTCAGTTGTGAACAAGTTTTTTTTTTTTTAAAGAATTAAGCAAAGATGCTGAAAAAAAGATGTGCGTTGATAATTCCTTAATGTATTAATGTGTTAAAAGGGAAAGACTTGTGAATTGTAAGAGCAGGAAACAGTAAGAAAATTAACGTCAAAATAGAAAACGTTACATTCAGTGACTAAAGCACTGATCCGAGAACCTCTAACACTTGTAAAAGGTCCATCCATGACTTTAATTTTACAAATGAAAATCATTTAACTGGTTTGGATCCCAAATCAGCAGTACTACAATGCTTTGCTAGAGCTGGTAAAATGGAACCAAATCGCCTCTTCAATGGATTTGGTCCCCTTCAACCAGCTGTAGCTATGCATTGATGACTACAGGACAGTCAACGTCTTCATTTAGGAGTATGACCTGTCAACTGATTTCAACTCATTTAAATTACTCAGACTGTGGTTAAAAGCAAATTAACTTGTTACTGTTAATTCTACTTGGAAGAGCTAGAGTGGTTAAAGATGTTTATTAACATGAATTTATTAATCTTTGTGAAAAACTGTGGATGACTTAAAGATTTCAAATAAAAATATTACGTAATATAGTCTCTTGGTAATAAATTTCTTATCCTTCAGAAAAGAAATGGTAATAAAATGTAGACTATGCTTCATAATAACAAAACAATAAACTTTCTTCAAAGGGAGAAAATATCTGGGAAGGTCTCCTAAAATCCACCTGAAATGGAATACTAGAGTGTGGTTCACAAGGGCATATGGATCTTTTTTTTTTTTTTTTTTGAGTCAGGGTCTTGCTCTGTCACCCAGGCTGGAGTCACCCAGGCTGGAGTGCAGTGGAGCGATCATGGTTTACCACAGCCTAGACCTCCTGGGCTCAAGCGTTCCTCTGCCTCAGCCTCCTGAGTAGCTAGGACGACAGGCACACACTACCACACCCAGCTAATGTTTTATTTTTGTAGAGATGAGATCTCACTATATTACTCAGCCTGATCTCGAACTCCTGGGCTCGAACAATCCTCCAGCATCAGCTTCCTAAATGCTGGGATTACTGGCAAGAGCCACCATGCCCACTGAGATATTTTAAGTTAAAGAAAATTATATTATATAAAATAACACTCTAGAAATGTTTAGTCGCTATCTTCTATAGAATTAGCCTCTCATTTTACCTTTATTTACCTATGTTAGTAGGTAAGGTAAAAAAGATGATACTATACAAGTCTTGTGGAGAGACTTTCAACAAGTACCTAGTTCTGACCCTCAACCAAAGGTTTTAAGTCCTCAAAAAGAGAGAAAATGTTAAGCATCACCACTTTTTACTCATTAAATTTTTCACCTCTCCATACTTGTTTCCTCAGCTGTAAAATGAAGAGCTCGTCTAATAATAACATGCTGTGACTCTCCTCACTGTCTTCTTTGTCCTTTACAAAAAAATACAAGTCTTTCTCTCTCGGAGAGAAACTGAAGGAAGGAGAAAATGACAAGTAATCCAACATCCACCTAATGTTCTTAATGACTGCAATGAAACTATAGATATTTAATGCTCTTTAATTAGCAGACACAAACATTTCAGCATGAAGGTTACTGAAGGTAAGCAGTAATCAAAACCCCGGATGTCCACATGCCCTCAACTCCTGACCATTCATTCATATAGAAAATCATCCCCTAAAAGAATGTAGGCAAAAGGAAATATATATTTTTTTTAATATTATATATATATAAAATTTTATCACTTCATTCAAGTTAATAGGCCATCCTGCTCATATTAATTACATCTCAGTTAGTCACATTAAATACATTTATGTATTATAAGGCACAGAGCGTAGATGCATGAGCATATATTTATATTTATATTTACACTATATAGGTATTATTTAGTAGACTTTTAGCTATTTTTGGATATGCCACTCAGCATGTTCAGAGTTATAAGATAAACATTAAACACCAAAACACAATACAAATCAGGCAGCTCACCCATATTTTACTGTTACTTTTCACATTCAAGTTCTATTAAAGAAAAATTTATGAGTAACACTAAAGAAGCTTTATACCTCCAAAGTACATCCAAAATGCTTATCAATTGTTTTTGCCAGCTCTGCAGAGAATACTGCTGACTAACTTATTTTCGTGCCTATGAGGGAGTTCTAAAAACTGAAAGACAGTTAAAAATGCAGCATCCTCGCAGAAATTACCCAAGGTAACATGCTGATTAATGCTAATCCAAAGCAATTTAGTTTTCATTTTTATCAGCAGAAGTAATTTCTCCTCTTGATTTAAGTCCAAAATTATACCTATATTTAAAAAGATAATATAGGTAAACTCTAGGTGAAATATGACTATAAATATCAAACATCGGAATACAGAAACAGCATTGTTCTTAGTTAAGGTTTCTTTTTTTTTTTTTTTGAGTTAGAGTCTCACTCTGTCGCCCAGACTGGAGTGCAATGGTCGCTCCCGGCCACCGCAGCCTCGACCTGCTGGGCTCCGGTGATCCTTCCGCCTCAGCCTTCCAAGTAGCTGGAACTACAGGCGTGCGCTACCACGCCCGGCTAATTTTTGATTTATTGTAGAGATAAGGTCTCGCCAAGTTGCCCAGGCGGGTCTCAAACCCGCGGGCTCAGGCAATCCCCTCACCTCAGCCTCCCCAGGTGAGGGATTACAGGCTAAGCCACTGAGCCCAGCGAAAGATAGTATTTTTAACAAATGGTGTTGGCTGGGCGTGGTGGTTCGCACCTATAATCCCAGCACTTTGGGAGACTGAGGTGAGAGGATTGCCTGAGCCCAGGGGATAGAGACCAGCCTGGGCAACTTGGTGAGACCTCATCTCTGCAATAAATCAAAATATTAACCGGGCGTGGTGGCGCACACCTGCGGTTCCAGCTATATGGAAGGCTGAGGTGGAAGGATTGCCTGAGCCCAGCAGGTCGAGGCTACAGCAGCCGTGAGCGTGCCACTGTACTCCAGCCTGGGTGACGGAGTGAGATACCAACTAAAAAAAAAAATACCATCCTTTCCCCCATTGAACTGCCTCAGTACCTTAGTAGAAAATCCACTGATCATAAATGTGTGGTCCATTTCTGGGCTTTCTATCATGTTCTATAGATCTCCATATGTCTATATTTATGCCAATACCACACTACCTTTATTACTGTAGCTTTATAATAGTTCTTGATATCAGGTAGTAAGACCCTGCACAACTTGATGCACTTTTTCAATGTTGTTTTGGCTATGCTAGGTTCTTTGTGGATTTCCGTGTAACTTGAAAAACCAGCTTGTCAATTTCTACTAAAAATAAATTCTCCTGGTATTTTGATTGACTTCATTGACACAACTGACAGTGAATTGACATCTTCACACTATTGACTCTTTCAATCTATTAAGACAATATATCTCTCATTTATTTACATCTTCTTTAACTTCTCACAACAGTATTTTGTAGTTTTCAATGTACAGGGCTTACACATCTTTTGTCAAATGTGCCCTTAAGTATTTCATATATTTGATGCTACTGTATATGTGTTTTCAAGCTGGATGTAGTGGCGCATGCCAGTAGTCCCAGCGACTCTGGAGGCTGAGGCGAAAGGATCACTTGAGCCCAGGAGTTCAAGGTTGCAATAAATTATGGTCGTGCCACTGCAGTGCAGCCTGGGGGACAGAACAAGACACTGTCTCTCAAAAAAAAAAAAAAAAGTGGTTTCTAGATTTCCCTTTCCAAAAAAAAAAATTTTTTTTTTTTTTAGTCAGAGTATCACTTTTACCTCAACCTTACAAGTAACTGGGACTAGAGGCACATGCCACCATGCCTGGCTAATTTTTTTTTTTCTTTTTTCTAACTGTAGAGATGAGGTCTTGCCATGTTGCCCAGGCTGGTCTTGAACTCCAGTGCCAAGGTTACAGGCGTGAGCCACCGTCTGTAACCCCATTTTATAATGACAGAGAGGTAATTTATCAAAGGGATGTGACAATATTTGAGTATCTATGCAACTAATAACAGAGCTTCGAAATACAGGAAGCAAACACTGATAAAACCGCAGGGAGAAGTAGACAAATCCTCAGTTGTAATCGGAGCCTTCAGTAACCATCTCAGGAGCAAGGCACAGGTGTCCTCTCCTGTCGCTTCCATTCAACATCATATTGTGAATCCCAGCCAGTGCAGTAAGGCAAGAGAAAGAAAGAAAAGGTATCCAGAGTGGAAACGAAGAAGTCTTGATTTAGGTTATATGGTCCTCTATGTAGAAAATCCTAAGAAATCTTCAACACAGCTACTAGAAGTAACAATTGTTTAGGAAAGGCAGCAGTATACAAGGTCAATATACAAGAAATCAAGCTGGGCGTGGTGGCTCACACCTGTAATCCCAGCAATTTGGGAGGCTGAGGCAAGAGGATTGCTTGAGCCCAGGAGTTCAATATCAGCCTGGGCAACATAGTGAGACCTCACCTCTACAAAAACTCAAAAAATTAACTGAACGTGGTAATGTGCACCTGTAGTCCCAGCTACTCAGAAGGCTGAGGCAGGAGGATTACCTGAGCCCAGGAGGTCAAGCCGTGGTGTTTGTGCCACTATAGTATATACCCCCTGGGCGACAGTGAGACCCTGACTCAAAAAAAAAAAAAGACCCTCTTTGTCCCTGGAAATAGTCTTTGCTCTGAAATCTCCTTGGTCTAATGTCAATACAGCTGCTTCTGGTTTATTTTGATTAGTGTGCTGTCTCCATACTTTTAACTTATCTGTCTTTATATTTCCTATAAGTAGTGTGTAGTTGTACCCTGCTTTATAATCCAGTTTAACAATATCTGCTTTTTAATTTTATTTTGAACAATTTACTTTTTCTCCTTGGTCATGCCCTCTTGGTTTTTTTAAGTGTAATTTTAGAGGAAAATGGGTTAGATGCCCACCTGATTTATTTAGTTTTTTTTTGCAAGGATCTCACTGTTGGCATAGGCTGGAGGACAGTGGCACAATCACGGCTTGCTGCAGCCTCTAACTTCTAGACTCCCAAGTAGCTGGGACTACAGGCACATGTCACCACACCCAGCTAATTTTCTGATTTTTTTGTAGAGACAGGTCTTGCTATGTTGCCTAGGCTGGCCTCAAACTCCTGGGCTCATGCGATCCTCCTGTTTCCACATCACAAAATACTGGCATTACAGGCATGAGCCACTGCACCCAGCCTCCCACCTGATTTTTTGAGATATCATATACTAATTTACCACCTTAAAGTGTACAGTTCAGTTGTTTTTAATACGTTCACAGAGCTGACAATCTTCACTACTAATTCCAGATATTTAATTAAATTATTTTGAGTTGGAGTCTCACTCCATCGCCCAGGCTGGCTGGAGTACAGTAGCACTCACTGCCACTCCAGCATCGACCTGCTGGCCTCCGGTAATCCTTCCGCCTTAGCCTTCCAAGTAGCCGGAGCTACAGGCGTGCACTACCATGCCCGGCTAATTTTTTTATTTATTGTAGAGACAAGGTCTCGCCAAGTTGCCAAGGCAGGTCTCAAACCCACGGGCTCAGGCACAATTCAAGACATTTTCAATCCCTGAAGAAACCCTGTACCCATTAGCAGTCACTCCCTATTTACTCACCCCTCACTCCCACTACCAGATTCCAGAACCCACTAATCTACTGTCTCTATGGACACAGCATATAAACGAAATGATCCCACATGCGGCCTTTTGTGTCTGGCTTCTTTCACCCGGCATATTGTCAAGATTGATTCACCCAAGCTGTAGCATGTCAGCACTTCACTCCTCTTTACTGTCAAATCATATTCAGTGTATACATTTCCCATATTTTTTGCTTACCTCCTTCATCAGCTGATGTACATTTGGGTGGTATACATTTTTGGCTGTCGTGAATAATAGTATGAACTTACCAGGTTTTTGTGTGGAGATCTGTTTTTTATTGTCTTGGGTATATAGCTAGGATTAGAACTGCTAAATCATGTTAAACTCAGTTTAACATTTTGAGGAAATGCCAAGCTGTTTCCCATGGAGGCTGTGCCATTTCACAATCCCACCAGCAGTGTGTAAGGGTTCCAATCTCTCCCCATCAGTGTTTTTTACTATCTTCCAATCCATGATCCTAATTTTTTTTTCTAGTTGGAGTCTCACTCCGTCACCCAGGCTAGAGTGCAGTGGCATGCTCACAGTCACCCCAGCGTCAACCTGCTGGGCTCCGGCAATCCTTCTGCTTTAGCTTTCCAAGTAGCCGGAACTACAGGCACACGCTACCACAACCAGCTAATTTTTTTATTTATTGTAGAAACGAGGTCTCGCCATGTTGCCCAGGCTGGACTCGAACCCACGGGCTCAGGCAATCCACTTGCCTCGGCCTCCCAAAGTGCTGGGATTACAGGCTGAGTCACCGAGCCCGGCCGATCCTAGGATTTCTATGTATTTAGGCTCTTAATTCAATGAGTGTTTTGCAATTTTCAGTACACAAGTATTTTACTTCTTTTGTTAAATTATTTTATTTTTGATGCTATTGTAAGTGAAATTATTTTCATCTTTATTCAGATTGCTAGTGTATAGAAATACAACTGGCTTTTCTATACCTACCATATATCCTGAAACCTTAACTAATTTATTAGTTCTAACAGGTTTTTAAGAAATGGGTGAATTCCTTAAAATATTCTATATACCATAGAAGACATCATCTATGACTAGAAAATAGTTTTGCTCCTTCCTTTCCAATCTGGATGCCTTTTGTTTCTTTTCTTGTCTAATTGTTCTGGCTTGTAACTTTCAGTACCCATGTTGAATAGAAGTGGTAAGAGGTGGGCTGGGTGTGGTGGCTTATGCCTATAATCCCAGCACTCTGGGAGGCCGAGATGAGAGGATTGCCTGAGCCTATGGGTTCGAGACCAGCCTGGGCAACTTGGTGAGACCTCATCTCTACAATAAATCAAGAAAAATTAGCTGGGCATGGTAGCATGTGCCTGTAGTTCCAGCTACTTGGAAGGTTGAGGCGGAGTGATTGCCTGAGTCCAGCAGGTCGAGACTGCTGTGGTCATGCGTGTGCCATTACACCCCAGCCTGGGCAACAGAGTGAGACTCTAACTGAAAACAAAAAGAAGTGGTGAGAGCAGACACTCCTGTCATCCTGTTCCTGATCCTAGGGGACAGAACTTTCAGTCTTTCACCAATAAGCCTAAAGTTAGCTGTGGGTTTTCACAGATGTTTATCACATTGAAAAAGTCTCCTTACCATTCTTACTTTGCTAAGCATTTTTTTTATCTTGAAAAGATGTTGGATTTTCTCAAATGTTTGTTCTATATCAACAGAGTGAGACTCTAACTCAAAACAAAAAGAAGTGGTGAGAGCAGAGAGATGATCATGTGGCTTTTGCCCTTCATTCTGATAGGATATACTACACTGACAGATTTTTGGATATTAAACCAACTTTGCATTCCTGTGATAAATCTCACTTTGTCGTGGTATATAGTCCTTTTTATATGTTGCTGGAATTGGTCTGCCAGTCTGTTGAGGATTTGTATATCTATACTATTAGGGATTTGATCTAGTTTTTTTTTTTTTTTTTTTTGAGTTGGAGTCTCACTCGGTCGCCCAGACTGGAGTGCAGTGGCCGCTCCCAGCCACCGCAGCCTCGACCTGCTGGGCTCCGGCGATCCTTCCGCCTCAGCCTTCCGAGTAGCTGGAACTACAGGCATGCGCTACCATGCCCGGCTAATTTTTTGATTTATTGTAGAGATGAGGTCTCACCAAGTTGCCCAGGCGGGTCTCGAACCTGCGGGCTCAGGCAATCCACTCACCTCAGCCTCCCAAGGTGCGGGATTACAGGCTGAGCCACCGAGCCCGGCTATTTTATTCATCTATACAACTTTAAAAATAATTCTGATTCACATCTGTGTTGTCTGAATTTTTTTTTAAATTGTCACTCATTTTATAAATATATTGAACATCTATCACTAGTTACCTTGGTTAGCATTGAGAAAAAAATCAGCCGGGTGTGGTAGCGCGCGCCTGTAGTTCCAGCTACTTGGAAGGCTGAGGCGGAAGGATCGCCGGAGCCCAGCAGGTCGAGGCTGCGGTGGCCGGGAGCGGCCACTGTACTCCAGTCTGGGCGACAGAGTGAGACTCCAATTCAAAAAAAAAGAAAAAAAGACGAATAAAATGTTAGATTCACATTCTTACAAGAGATTTCTAACAGATAAAAAAGTAAATATGTCTCCTAAGGAATATATTCAAGAGTAGTAATTAAATAATATTATTGTTGTTTTATTTCTCCTTAAAATACATAGTGGGTCCGAAATCTAATTCAGATTCCAATTTCAACTTTTATTTTGGTTGATACCTAAGAAGTCATGGCCCCACTGTACTTTAGCACCACCTGAAATGATAGCTTTTCTCTTACATTTTTGCTTTAGTTTGTTTTTTTATGTATGTGTCATTTTTCATCGCTTTCTGAAGTTTTTGGCTTTTTACCTTTCCAATGTATAGGCATCGAGCTCCAAGAAACATATTTTGTTTTCCCTCTTGGCCTTGTAACTCTACCTTTTGGTCTTCCAGACAACCTCAGATTTGCACTTTTATCACTCCTTTTACAGAACGTTGACATTGCTTTTGTTTTTCAGTGGTTCTCTATTGCTTCTCCTCCATTCCTCAAGGGTTATGTATTACATTTAGGTCATTGTTCAGTGCCCCCCTGTTTCCAAATCAAATCCTGCTTCTCGAGTTAGTTAGGTCCTAGTGGACTTAAATAGAATGGAGAATGACAATGACAGCAAGCGAATCATAGCCAAAGCCTTCCTAATGAAGCCCCTAAACCTACTGAGAAAAATATTTACAAAGCCACTCATTCTGTTTGCCGAATACACACAGCAAAACATTAAAAAGTTAGATATGACATTAATACTCCACTACTCTTTTTCTTAGTAAATCCCCCACTGGGGTCACGACTGTAATTTTAATGAGCGCAAATGATGTGAAGTCATTATTATATTTTGAACCTCACTTGGTTTATGGCAAAGATTTATTTTACTTTGAAGTTCATGCATGTTTAAAGCCTATGACTGTGATCACTCATTTTATTTGTTGATTTAATAAAAACTGTGAAACTCAAAGGTGGCTGATTAGATGAACCCAGCCTTGATTCCTCCACAAAGAAGGACCAAAACTATAAATAAATAATCTCACATGGAATAGAGTATCTAAGAGCGAATGCTGGAATTCAGTAAAAAACTGATAAAGACCCTCTGTAGCACAGAAGCTAGATATAGCAC
Source organism: Tarsius wallacei (assembly GCA_963574415.1). Taxonomy (NCBI): domain Eukaryota; kingdom Metazoa; phylum Chordata; class Mammalia; order Primates; family Tarsiidae; genus Tarsius; species Tarsius wallacei. Next base: position 23,643 of record CAUYQG010016935.1, read on the forward strand.
TGTAGAAGAGAAACAAAGGAGCTAGCTGAAATCAGTTCATAGGCAAGAGGAACTCCCAATTGTGAAAAAAAAGTAAGTAGAAAATTCCCAGAATTCCACATTCGCATCACAGACACCTGCAATGCCAGATACAGAAAAGTTTTTCAGCCCTCACAGACCCTGAGCCTAGTACAGGAAGCTGTCTGGAATCTGTAAGACTGCATTGTTTGAAAGTAAAATCACTCTGAGTCCCTCCCACTTCTGGGATCTAGGCTATTACAGCATGATGCCATATTGAGAGCAGAGCCAATTTAAGACTATATCCTACCCTGGGCCCATTAGCATCTGTAATACCACATCCCTAGGTCCCCATTGACATCACCCTCATTCACCCAGAGAACACAATGTTATGACACATGTACAGCTGAACACCAGTAGTACAACCATATACACGGCATTTGAACCCACATGATGCCCTTCCACCCTGAGGAACAGGCACTCTAGCATGTCAGAGAGGGTGTCTCCAGGACATTGGAGGTAAAATATGCCCTCATCAGAGTCTGAGAGCTGCTTACCTGTGCCTGCCACCGCCAGTAGCAACCCTGACAACTTTAGTAGTGGGACCACAGTGCACACATGTGCGTCTGCCAGTGGCTTAAGAACTGGCCTGCGTGATGTTTGCTACTGCCACTGTTAGCACCCACATGCAATGTTAAGGGGCCAAAGGATCAGCTTATGCAGGATTTGCTGCTACCACCACCAACAAACCGATCTCTCCCAGCAGCAGGGCCACCACACATCCACACACATCCCCCAGGGGTACAAGAACCAGCCTACCAATGTCCCTGTTCCCAGCAAAGGTAAACCACAGCCTCCATAAAAAATCACAGCCTCGTCCACTGCAGAACTTGCAGACACCACTGATGCTGATTATAGTGGAAGAAATCATATGGAAACTACATGACCACACCCACCAAGAACCAAAAACAAAGGACTCTATTTAAAAATACATCTATAGGAAAAGCCTTTTCCCATAAAACTACTCCATAACATTGGAAAAAGTGACTGTTACACCATATATACAGATATTAATGTTGGGACACAAGAAACACAAAAAAGCAAGAAACCGTGAAGCCTACAAAGGAGTACAATAATTCTCCAGTAATAGACCCCAAAGAAAAGGAAATTTATAAAGTACCTAAAGAGGAATTCAAAATAATGATGTTAAGGAAATTCAGTGAGAGAATTCAACAAAATCCAGAAGGCAATTTATTATCTGAGTGAGAAATTCAACAAAGAAATGGATATCACATACACACATTCCAAACAGAAATCTTGAAATTGAGCAATTCAATGACTAAAATATAAAATACAATTAAGATCTTCAACTACAGACCAGATCAAGCAGAGTAAATAATTTTTAAATTCAAATAGAGTTCGTTTGCAATAATCCAATACAACAAAAAATAATAATTTTAAAAATGAAGAAAGTATACGGTACACCATTAAGTGAACAAATGTTCAAATTTTGGGAGTTCCATAAGGAGAAGAAATGGGGAAAGATATAGAAAACTGATTTAATGAAAAAATAGCTGAAAACTTTACAAGTCTTGGAAGGGATATAGATATTCAGATACAGAAATCTCAAAAATCCTCAAGTAGATTCAACCAAAAAAGTTTCTTTCTGAGGGATATTATAGTCAAACTGTAGAAGTCAAGGACAGTAAAAGAAGTATAAAAACAGCAAGTGAAAAGGATCAACTCACATATAACAGAATACTCCATTAGACTAAGAGAATTCTAGAATAAACCTTTCAGGCCAGGAGAGAATGGGATGATATATTCAAAGTGCTGAAAACAAACAAACAACAACAACAACAAAAAACAACTGGCAGCCAATGATACTGTACACAGAAGAAGTTATCCTTCATAAATTAAGGAGAAATAAAATCTTTCCCAAACAAGCAAAAACTGAGAGAATTCCTTCCCCCTAGACTGATCTTACAAGAAATGCTTAAGCAGTTTCTATATCTGAAAATGAAAGGAAAATATATACCATCATGAAAAACACATGAAGTATAAAACTCACTGGGAAAGTAGATACACAAATGAGAAGGAGAAATTAGTTAAGTAATACCAGTACTCACTAGAGTACGAAACTTAACAGTAGGAGAAGAAAGAAACAAAAGATGTACAAAGTAATCAGAAGACAATGAAATGACAGGAGAAAGTCCTCACCCATCAATAGCAAACTGGAATGTAAAAGATTTAAATTCTGCAATTAAAATACACAGACTAGCTGAATAGATTTTTTTAATAAAAGACCCAAGTAAATGCTGCCTATAAAAACTCATGTCACTTGTAATGACACACATAGACTGAAAGTGAAGGGATGGAAAAAGATATTCCTTGCAAATGGAAACCAAAAGTTTTCAAGTACTTACACATAAATCAACCAAAATAGGTTTTAAGTTTAAAAATGAATAAATAAATAATACAAGAAAGGTCATTACATAATGATAAAGAGATCAATTTAGCATGAGAATATAACAATTCTAAATGTATATGCACCCAGCACTCAATTATATAGAGTAAATATTATTAGAGCTAGAAAGATAGACCCCAATGCAGTAATAATTGGAGACTTCAGGAGCCTACTTTTTGCATGTAGACTGGAACAAAAAATGAAACACTGGACTTAAATTGCACTTTGGATCAAATGGACCTAACACACATTTACAGACGAATTCATCAAACAGCTGCAGAATATACATTCTTCTCATCAGCAAATGGAACAGTTTCCAGAGTAAACCATATGTTAGGCCACAAGAAGTCTCAACAATTAAAAACAAAACAAAACAAAATCATTCCAAGTATCTTTATAGATTACAGTGAAATGAAACTAAAAATCATTAACAAAAAGAACTTTGAAAACTGTACAAATATATAGAAATTTAAACAACACCACGCTTCTGAATTATCATTGGGTAAAAAAAGGAAGGAGGGAATTCAAAAATTTCTTGAAGCAAACAACAATAGATGCACAGTATAACAAGATTTATGGGATCCAGTAAAAGTAGTACTAAGGGGGACACTTACAGCAAACACATTAAAAAAAAAGTTGAAAGAGTTCAAATAAACAACTGAACAGTGCACCTCAAAAAACTAGAAAAGCAAGGACAAAACAAACCCCCAAATAGTGAAAGAAAATCAAGATCATTGCAGAACTGAATAAAATTGAGACAAAGAACAATACGAAAGATCAATCAAATGAAGGTTGGTTTTTCAAAGAGATAAACAAAATTGGCAAACTGTTAGCTAGACTAAGAAAAGAGAGACAATATCCAAATAAATAAAATCAGAAATGAAAAAGGAGACATTACACTGACACCACAAGTATACAATGGTTCATTAAAGAATATATGCTTACAAATTTGAAAACCTAGAGGGAATGGATAAATTTTTAGACACATATTGAACCAGGAAACAATAGGAAAGCTAAACAGATTAATATTGAGTAAGAAGATTGAATCAGTAGTAAAAAGTTTCTCAACAAAGGAATCTCAGATGGCTTTACTGTTTAACTCTACAAGAATAACTTGTAAGACTAGTTCTCTTAAAGAACTAACACCATTTTAAAAGAAGAACCAACATCATTTTTAACACATATTTTAAAAAATTGAAGAAGAGGGAAGTCTTCCTAACTCATTCTACAAGGTAAGCATTATTCTGATACCAAAACCAGACAAGAACACACAAAAAATGAAAACTACAGGCAAGCATCCCTGATGAACAAAATTGCAAATATCCTCAACAAAAATACTAGCAAACCAAATCCAACAGCACAATAAAAAGATAATACATTTTTATCAAGTGGAGTTTATCTCAGGGATGCAAGAATGGTTCAACATATCTATATCTGGAAATGAAATTAGTGTGATAGGTTATATCAACAGAATGAATGACAAAAACCATATGACTTCTCCCCTAGACTGATCTTACAAGAAATGCTTAAGGGATTTCTATATCTGGAGATGAAAGGACGTTATCTACCATCATGAAAACACATGAAGTATAAAACTCATAAAGCGGTGTTAAATTTTATGAAATGCTATTTCTGCATTTAGAATCGATGCATAAATTCAGTAAAGTTGCAGGATACAAAACCAAAATACAAAAATGAGTAGCATTTCTGTACAACAATAACAAACTAGCTGAAAAAGGAATCAAAAGAACATTGTCATTTAGGGTAGCTGTATTTAAAAAAAAAAACCTAACAACAGACACACCTAAAAATACATTTAACCAAAGAGGTGAAAGATCTCCACAATGAAAACTAGAAAACAATGATGCAAGAAATTAAAGAATGCACACACAAAAAAGAAAAGCCATCACATGCTCATGCATTGGAAGAACTACTGTTTTTAAAATGACAATATTACCCCCCCAAAACTGTAGATTCACTGCAATCTTTATCAGAATTCCAATGACATTCTTAATAGAAATAATAATCTTTAATTTGTGTAGAACCACAAAAAATTCCAAATAGCCAAAGCAATCATGAGCAAAAAGAACAAAACTGGAGCATCACACTACCTGACTTTGAAATATATTACAAGGCTATAGTAACCAAAACAGTATTGTATTGGTATGAAAACAGACACATGGACCAGTGGAACAGAAGAGAGAATGCAGAAATAAACCCCAGTATCAATAACCAACTGATTTTTCACAAAACATGAAGAGCATACATTGGGGAAATGACACCTTCAACAAATGGTGCTGGGAATACTGGATATCCTACATGCAGAAGAATGAAACTAGACCCCTATCTCTCACCATATACAAAAATCAACTCAAAATACATTAAACATAATACACAAAACTATAGAACAACTAGAAGAAAACATAGGGGAAATACTTCAGGACGTGGCTCTAGGCAAAGAATTTATGGGTAAGGCTTCAAAAGGCACAGGCAATAAAAACTCAAATAGACAAATGGGACTATATTAAACGAAACAATCAACAGAGTGAAGAGAAAACCTACAGAATGTGATCAAATATTTGCAAACTATCATCTGACAAAGGACTATTATCCAGAATATAGAAGAAACGCAACTCAAAAGAAGTAAAGCAAAGTGTACCTGCATAATGAACATTTGTATACTTAACCCTAAGTTGTACCCCACATATTTAGAATTAAAAATTAAAAAAAGAAAGAAAACAAACAATTCAAGTAAAAAATGGACAAAGTATACGAATAAACATTTCTTAAAAGAAAACATACAAGTAGACCACAGATATATGAAAAAATGCTGAGCATCACTAATCATCAGAGAAATTCAAACCAAAACCACAATGAATTATCACCTCACCTCATTTAATATGGTTATTATTAAAAAAATAAAAAATGTTGGTGAGAATGTGGAGAAAGACTAACCATAATGCACAGTTGATGGAACTTCCATATGATCAGCAATATACCATTACTGGATATATATCCAATGGAAATGAATTCAGTGTATTGAGGAGATATCTGCATTTCCAAGTTTACTGCAGTACTATTTACAACAGACAAGATAGGAGTCAACCTAAGTGCCCATCTACAGATGAATGGGCAGAGAAAATGTTAGACAAAATGTTATTTATATATATAATTTTATTGAACATTATATACATATAGTTCTCATCAGAAAATGAAATCTTTTTCAGAATAGAACATATGTTAGATCATAAAAAAGTTTTAACAAATTTTAAAAAATCAGAATAATATCATATATATATATATATGATGGAATACTATTCAACCATAAAACCGAATGAAATCCTATTATTTGCAGCAACATGAATCAACTGAAGAATATTATGTTAAATAAGGTAGGCACAAAAAGAGAAATACTACATGCTCTCACTTGTATGTGGAATAAAAACAAGTTGATTTCATAGAAACAAAAATAGTGATTATAAGAGCTAGGGAGGAATGGGAGGGGCAGGTCAAATGGGTATAAAAGTTATACTGGAAGAATAAGTTTTGGTTTTCTATCACACAGCAGGGTGACTATAACAAATGACGATGCAGTATATATTTTAAGGTGCTAGAAGAGAGGATTTTGAGTGTTAACACTACAAAGAAATGACAAATGTTTAAAGTGAGTGCTATGATAATTATCTGGATTGACAAATTATATTATGTATATATATGCATTTAAACATCACACTGTACCTCATAAATATGTACAATGACTACATGTAAATTATAAATAAAAATTATCTTTAAAAGTAGACAGTAGAATTGTGGTTATTAGGGGCTGGGAAGGGTAGAATGAGGAGAAAATAGGGAGCTGTTGTTTAATGAATACAAAGGTACAACAATGTGGAAAGAATAAGTTCTCTTGTCCTGTAGCATCATAGGGTAAAATAGTTAACAGTAATTTAATGTATATTTTCAAAAAGCTAGAAAAGAGAATTTTGCATGTTCCCAACACAAATGATAAATGTTTGAGGTGACTGATATGCTAATTGCCCTATTAAGATCATTACACGTGGCCGGGCTCGGTGGCTCAGCCTGTAATCCCTCACTTTGGGAGGCCGAGGTGAGTGAATTGCCTGAGCCCACGGGTTCGAGACCCGCCTGGGCAAGTTGGCGAGACCTCATCTCTACAATAAATCAAAAAAAAAAAATTAGCCGGGCGTGGTAGCGCACGCCTGCAGTTCCAGCTACTTGGAAGGCTGAGGCGGAAGGATCACCGGAGCCCAGCAGGTCGAGGCTGCGGTGGCCGGGAGCGGCCACTGTACTCTAGTCTGGGCGACAGAGTGAGATTACAACTCAGAAAAAAAAAAGAAAAAAAGATCATTATATGTATTGAAATATCATCTTGTATGCCCAAAATATGTACAATTATTACATGTAAATGAAAATAGAAAACACTAAAAATTATGAGTTAACTTTTTAAAAAATATGGATCTAGGCAATATTCAACTAATATTTTATTGGTGATTGCAATATGTAAGTTGTGCTAAACATCATGGAGAGTGTTAACAATAATATAGTCTCTCTTTACTAAGAGCATCTCAAGAGAATCACAAGTGTTAGAGCTGGAAGAATTTTTTAAGATTGATAGTCCAATCCCCAAACTTTATGGATAGGAAACCTATAGTTTAAAAGGCTAAGTAACATTGGAAAATGCACCTAACCTTTTTGAACTTCAGTTTTTTCATTTAAACAAGTGGAAATCATAATATCTAATTCATAGGATTGTTATGAAAATTAAATGCAACAATATATATGGAGTATTGGGGCAATAATAAGCTACCAATAAATGGTGCCTTCTTTTAGTATAATATTATTGGCTATGATTACACAAATAAAAAGTGGCAAAACAAGAATACAAATTCAGTTCTTTAAAGGTCACTGTTGGCCAGGCTTGGTGGCTCACGGCTGTAACCCCAGAACTTTGGGAGGCAGCAGAGAGAGGATTGACTGAGCCCAGGGGTTCAAGACGAGCCTAGGCAACTTGGCAAGACCTCGTCTTTACAATAAATCAAAAAAATTAATCAGGCATGGTAGAGCACATCTGTGGTTCCAGCTACTTGGAAGGCTGAGTCAGAAGGATGGCCTGAAGCCAGCAGGTTGAGTTTGTGGTGAACAATTGTGCCACTGCACTACAGTCTGGGTGACAGAGTAAGACACTGACTCAAAAAAAAAAAAAAAAAAAAGACCACTGTTTATGTAGTTCTCCATAATATAAATGAATTCTTTCCCAATCTGACTTCTCTTTCCTTAAAACCATATTCAGAAATATGTAGGTGATAATTTTCAAACTGCCATTTGTTTTCACCAAATCGCAACATAAACAAAATAGTGTTTCAAACAAAAACAACAGCAACAAAAACCCCAAACCTATTTTGTGTGCACTGCTTAAATGAAGCATTAAGTTAAAAGTTAAATATACATATATATATATTTTAAGTTAAGACTTTCTAATATAGACACATTAAATGTCATCCATTTGTTCTGCTAAGCATCCCAAATGCTACAGGATGTGCTCCAGATTGTAATTTCTATTAGTTCTTTCACACTTTCATTGTTTATCAATTTGTCTTCTAGTTGCTCTAGCAGTGGTCAGCCTGGCTATCTCTTCCTGAGCGGGCAGGGATAAATTCTGCTGTCCTACCTTATTTGCCCAGTTTCCATTCAGGACTGGGCGGCAGCCAGTGCTACTGGGAGGCTGGTGAATTGGATGTTTACCAACCCTCTGTTCTTGGAAAGCCTGTCTTCTTATCACTTTCTGTTAAATATGGATGGGAATGTCTCTCCTGATCTAACCTACTAAGTTTATCCGCTCTGAAATGCAAGTGTTCCTTTCTTATTGGAGGCCTGAGTGAAACGATATTTAGTAGACGTCTACCTGAAACCTGCTGCTGAGTCTCAAACATTCATCTTCATGTCCCTATAGTGTCATTGTAAATCAAGATCTCCTGTTAATTTAGTGACTTTAGGTAGCTTTACCACTTTGTGAAGAGTTGTTCTTTGAATATAAGCTTTATTCTTATGTAAAATCTTGTCGAATGATTATTATACCTGTTTCTTTGTCTTTAACTCCTCTTTATTAAATTCAGATATTTAGCAGTATTCACTCGTTAACTTTAACCCTAAAAGCAATGGTGCTTATATTATGATTTTCCAGAGAAACAGAACCATTAGGATATATATGTATGTATATATGTATGTGTGTATATTTATATATACACAAACACACACACACATATAAAGGAATTTATATAATATATAAGAATATATATTTATATATTATACATAAAGAGATTTATTATAAGGTATTGGTTCATGCAATTTCAGAGGCTGACAAGTCCCAAGGACTGTAGTTGGTAGATTGGGGGCCCAAGAGCATTGACATAATTCCAATCTGAGTCCAAAGGCCCAAAAATCAGGAGACTCCATGGTGTAGTTCTACTCTGAATAATGTTGAGACCCAGGAAGAGCTGGGGTTTGCTAAAAGAAGCAAAGCTGAGATATCCAAAACTACTTCTGCTATCTCTTTCTTTAGAAGAACTAATTTTATTCAGTTCACAACCTAGGTAAGAAAAATCTGATATTCCAACTTACGGTGGTCAGGCAGAAGGAAATTTCCCTTTACTTGTGGAAGGGTCAGTCTTTTTGTTCTATTCGCCTTCAACTGATTGGATGGGACCTACCCATATTAGGGAGGGCAATCTGCTTTATTCAATCTGTTGATTCAAATGTTAATCACATCCAGAAACACTCTCGCAGACACACCCAGAATAATTTTGACCAAATGTTTGGGCACCCCATGCTCCACTCAAGTTGACACATAAAATTAACCACCACAGTGCTATATGGCTTTTGTCTTTAGTCTGTGTTATATAGTACAACACCAGGATTACATTTTTGTCATTCCTTTTTTTTTTTTTTGAGTTGGAGTCTCACTCTGTCACCCAGATTGGAGAGCAGTGGCCACTCCCGGCCATTGCAGCCTCGACCGGCTGGGCTCCAGCGATCCTTCCGCCTCAGCCTTCCAAGTAGCCGGGATTACAGGCACGCGCTACCACGCCCGGCTGATTTTTTAAAAAATTTATTGTAGAGATGAGGTCTCTCCAAGTTGCCCAGGCGGGTCTCGAACCCGCAGGCTCAGGCAATCCACTCACCTCGGCCTCCCAAAGCGTGGGATTACAGGCTCAGCCACCAAGCCCGGCCCATTTTTGTCATTCCTAAGTGAATATGGCTACTTATAAAATTAGCAATGCTGAACTTCTAATTTCATAGAAGTTTTATTTTGATGACATAATTCTAAAAGTTGCCACTTCTAGGGTTAATTTGCTAGTCTGTGCATTGAATGAGTCACATAGAGTCTATGGTCCTTCAAACCGAGTGTTTTTTGGTAGGGAAAAAATATTACTTTCTGTTAAAAAAAGAATTTGACATTGGCCAGATCTCAATTTCAACTTAGGCTTTGGCATGGAGCATTTGTGTAAATTCGACATATTATTCACCTTTTCTGAGCCTTAGTGCTGCTCTCTGCATAAATTGGAAAAATAATAATTATTTCATAGTGTTATGTTAATTAAATGGCACAATGTATGGGGGAAAAAAACCCAGAAATCTCTTAGTTTTAAAGTTTCCATTTGATGTTTATTGGACCTTCTCATTCTGGTCTTCTTCTCTTTTAGCCTTTCTTTCCATCTTTTTATGTCTCTATGTTGAATCATTAATTTCTTCCGTGTTTCTTCTACATTACTAATATTCTATCCAATGTGTCTAAATTGCTATTCAGTTTATTGTTTTAATTTCAGAAAAATAGTTTTTTACATTTGGAATCTTTATTCAGTTCTTTTTCTAATATGTCTTGTCTTTATTCACAATTCTCGTTTTTTTGTGAAGTTTTTGGTTTCTTCTTTTATGTCTTTAATATTTACAATTATGATTTAATAGAGGTTCTCAGACAATTCCACTGGTAAATATTATGAGATGTTAATTCTGCTGTCTATATTGTCTGCTGACTATTGTCCAAAGATAATGTTTTTAATCTTTTTTAGAAAAATTTGATTTGAATTTTATCTCATGATTAAATGGCACTTAATCTGTGTGACTCACCTGCAGTTGTTGATGGATTATCATTCTAGAGTCATTTTATATTTGTTTCTTCCACATATCCCAGAAGTATAGCCAGCTCAAAATGTCCTTTAAAAATTATAGCATTATTTATAGATGTGTAATGCATAGATTTTAATTGTGCAGTTCAGGGAGTTTTGAAAAATGTCTATATTCATAAAACTTACACACTAGTCAAAATATAAATATCTCCATTACTCCAGAAAGTTCCTCCATGCCTCTATGAAATTAACCTTCTAATTACGATTCTGCTTGCTATCACAAATGTTAGTTTATCCTGTTCTATACTTCCTCAAGTGGAATATATTGTATGTACAATTTTATGTCTGACTTCTTTAACTCAGCATGTTTTCCAAATTTACCCATGTTGATAGGTGTATTAATAGTAAGTTTCTTTAAATTGCAGAGTGTCATTCCATTATTTGGCTATGCCACAATTTGTCCATTTACTTGTTCATGGACAGTGGAGTTGTTTCCAGTTTTGGGCTATTATGAATAAAGCATGTGTAAACATTTGTATATAAATTTGTGTGTGAATATGTTTTCATTTCTTTGGGGAAAATACACAAAAGTGGATTTGCTGGGTCATCTGAGGCTCTGCTCATTTCTCCTTAACCCTGCAAGTCTCTCCTTCTTCGGCAAGTTTGTTTCTCCATCTAATTACATCCCGAAACTCCCCCACCTCCATCAGGTATAGAAGCTGCCACAGCTTTCTCCTAACCTATGAAGATATCTTCATAAATTCTTGCATGGAATTTATTTAGTTCATGAGGCCTTCTTTGTATTCACTTTTCTTTAATCTTCCAATAGAAAAATGATTTTTTTTTTCTGGGTTTTCTTTGGTGTCCTAAATCTTAACTGAACTTAGAACAACTTTGACTAAGAAGTATACATTCAGAAGGAATATAAATTTACACCTAAGACTCACATAAATGATTATTTATTCTCAGGGAAGAATAATTTTTCCACATAGAGTTTAGTCTGAGGCAGACAAGTTTTACTGTCATCTCTTTGAGTTTGTTGGTAGATCTTGTCTCCTGTGAGTCTTCAGGTTCTGGCTTTAGGCAGAATTTTTAACCACAATCACATAATTTGGGTGACCTAAGACCTTACATTCTATTTTTAGGTGGCTCCTAAAGTCCAATCTCTCTGGTTACTGAAACTGGTATGTGAGCTCATCTCTCATCCCCAAATAGCCAACAATTTAGGCTCTGCTGATCAGTGCTCTCTTTGTGTTTCTTCTGGACATTTTTCCTAATTTTTTGGCGTAAATTTAGGAGTGTATTTAAGATGTGTTACATTTTATCTATAACATATGTTTTTCCACAACTGTAAAGTTTTTGTTATTTCACTTATTATGTTATTAGAAACAGAAGTTACCCTTTTGCTTTGGTCTGTTCACATCCCCCAGCCTTCTTTTCCTCCTCGTGGTACATAAATTTAGGTGATGAACTTTGGATCTTATTAGAGGGCAGGTTGAAATGAACTTTACCTGATGAGTAAGCATCCATAGTGATTCTGTCAAGAGGATGTGCTCACTTTGGGCTATCCTATTTGGAAACTGATGGGAAATATTCCAGGTATATTACCCAGTACTGTGCATTTCTCTTATCTTTTGTCTTTGGCTGCGTGGATCATGACTCTGTGATGACAAGGTTAAATAAGAAAATATGGAAGAGGAGGCAGAATGGTTAACTTTGTTTCTTGGTCTCAGGAGAATTTGTAGCTGAAACCTTCTTGGACTTGAAGCAGTAATCATAGTCTCCTCTCTCTCCACTGATACCACTTATGGGAGAAATTGTGAAGAATCTTAGCCCAGTCTTTGGAGCCATACCAGATTATTTAATAAAACTCCTCAGGTCTTAGTTTTTAAAAATTTATCAGCAAAAAGCATGATGATAATACTTACAGAAAAGTTCACATTTTTATTTTTTGAGGATTAAATTAGGTATGAAGTCATGTTTGCAAATTACTTAGCATATAGCCCAGCATGCTTTAACCTCCAGATTGATGTTACCTTTATAATGTGTTATTAGAATTGATATCCCAAATAATTAATATGTGACACAAATTTTTGAAATATCTGTTAGGTTACAATATCAACATAAACACCCTTGATACACCGTGATCATAAACTGAAAGACAGTATGTACTTGAAGCTCCGTGTGTCCCACTATAATCAGCCATCTTATTATCACAAGTGAGACTTTCATGTGTCATAAGCCATGCAATTGCTTCTTACTTGGGTATTATTAATGCTGTAGCTGGAGTGTTGGTAGTATATTTCTAAAAAGATTGTGGCCTGCTCTTCCTACATAGACACTATGAAAAAAAATGGTATTGTGTGATAATAAAAGAACGCTCTCAACCAGAACTGAAGTGTTGTTTCCACAACAGTGAAAGAGACTAAACAAAGCAAACTGGAAAAACTGCTGGGTGTTATGTGAGCAGTTCACATTGTTTTCTTTTTTTTATTGTACTGTTTTACCACTGGCAATCAGTGTGGGGCCTTCACTTATGAAAATATAGCTGTTGGCGTTTTAGGCTCAATTTCATTCTCAAGCTGTCATAAATGATCACATGGGAAGATAATACTTGATAGGAATTTTGTTTTTTTGCCCATTTTCTTTTATTTTTCTTTGAGGCAACTTGTTAGAGAAAAGAGCAGATAAGATTGAGATCTGTGGTGTACTGCAATACTTGGAAAATACACATACAATCTCAGAAATTCTATTTATACAGCAAAAAGATAGAGTCAATGTTCTAATTGAATTAAAGTATTAGAAGTGATTCTCACTTGTTTCCTACCATTATCTTTATACGCCCTTGAAGAAGAGATAACATATTAAAATTCTGTTTAATATTTTACCTTACAGCAGATCTGTGGCTTTGTTGATCACTTTGTAATAAAGGCTGCCATCATGCGTTCTTTCTTTAAATTGTAAATTGACAAATTCTAATTGTATATGTTTCTGTGGTGCAAAGTGGTGTTATATGTCTCAATGTGGACTGATTAAATCAAGATAATTAACATACCCAGCACCTCGAATACATACCATTATTTGTGGTGAGAACATCTTAACAATTTTGAAACTCTCATAGTAATTTTGAAATTTACAGTCATTGTTATTATCTATAGTCACCATGATATGTAATAGATCTCGAAAAACATTACTTCTGTTTAACTGAAACTTTATATACCCTTTGATAAATATCTTTATATTTCTTCCACCCGTCCAGCCTTTTGTAACAATCATTCTACTCTGCTTCTGAGTTAGTTTTAGCTTTCACATATAAGTGAAATCATACAATGCTAGTCTTTCTGTGCTTACCTTGTTTCACTTAGTACAATATCCTCCAGGTTCATTCATATTGCCAATAATAAAATTTCCTTCTTTAATGCTTAATAGTATTTTATTGTGTATATATACTACTTTTTCTTTCTCCATTTATGCATTGATAGACACTTATGTTGATTCTATAGCTTAGCTATTGTGAATAATGCTGCAAATATCTCTTCAAATTTTGATTTCAAATGTTTTGGATATATACCCAGAAGTGGAATTGCAGGATCATATGGTAGTTCTATGTTTAATGTTTTGAGGTACTTCCATACAGTTTTCCAAAATGGTTATACTAATGTATATTTCCACCAACAGTGTACAAGGGTTCCCTTTCCTCCACATCCTTGTCATCTATCTTTCAACTTTTTGATAGCATTTCTGACAGGTGGAAGGTAATATATCTCTGTGGTTTTCATTTGCACTCCTTTTATAATAAGTGACACAGAGCATTTGTTCACATATCTACTGACCATTCATATGTCATCTTTTGAAAAATATCTGTTCAGGTCTTTTTCATTTTTTACTTTGAGTTGAGTTTGTTAGTATTGGCATATTAACTCCTTAACACAATTGCAACTTGCAAATATTTTATCCTAATCTGTAGGTTGTCTCCTCCTTCAGAATTGTAGGAAACAATTCTGTTGTTTCCTTTTCTGTTCAGAAGCCTTTTAGTTTGATATAACCCCATTTGTCTATTTTTGCTTTTGTTGTCTGAGCTTGTGGGATTAAATCCAAAAAGTCAATGACCAGACCAATATAATTTAGATTGTCCCATATGTTTTTTTCTAGTGGTTTTATAGTTTCAGGCCTTATATTTAAGTTTTGTATATGGTTTGAGATGAGGGTCCAGTTTCATTCTTTTAGATGTGTGTAGTTCGTTTTCTCAACACACTTGACTGAAGACACTTTTTTTTTTCTCCATTGTGTGTTCTTGGCATCTCTGTTGTAAATCAATTGACTGTAAATGCATGGGTTTACTTTTGGGCTCTCTAGTCTGTTTCATTCACTGATATGGCTGATTTTATGCCAGTGTCACTCTATTCTAATTACTATATCTTTGTAGTGTAGTTTTATTTTAGGCAGTGTGATTCCTCCATCTTTGTTCTTTTTGCTCAAGATCCCCTTAACTATTTTTTGTGTGTGTTTCCACATCAAGTTTAGAACAGTTTTTTCTATTTCTGTGAGAAAGGACATTGACATTTTGATAAGGATTGCATTGAATCTGTAGATTACATTGGGTAGTATGGACATTATAACAACATTGATTTTTCCAATCCATAAACAGGGAACATCTTTCCATTTATTTGTGTCTTTTTCAATGTTTTGTCCTTCATCAGTGTTTTATAGTTTTCAATGTACAGATCTTTCAACACCTTGATTAAATTTTTTCCCAAGTATTTTAGTTTATTATTTTTAACTATTTTGAATGAAATTGTTTTCTTGATTTCTTAAATACATAATTCATTGTTAGTATATAGAAATGCTGATTTTCATGTTGGTTTTATATCCTGCAACTTTGCTGTATTCAGTTATATATTTTTTGGTGTACTCTTTAGAATTTTCTATATGTATGATCATGTTGTCAGTAAACAAAGACACTTTCTCTGTTTCCTTTCCTATTTGGATATCTTTAATGTTTTTCTCTTGCTTGATTGCTCTGGTAAGAATTTCCAGTACTATGTTGAATAGAAGCAGTGAGAGTGGGCATTCTTTTCTTGTTCCTGATCTTAGAGGAAAGGATTTTAATTTTTTACCACTGAATATAATGCTAGTTGTAGGCTTGTTGTATATAACCTTCATTATTTGGAGGGCATTTTTCCTACATCTAATTTGTTGATAGCTTTTTATCATGAAAAGGTGTTAAATTTTGGTAAAACTGTTTTTGCATTTATTGAATTAATCATATTTTTTCTTTCATTTGTTAATATGTTGTATCACATTTATTGATTTGCATATGTTGAATTATCCTTGAGTCCAAATTAAATCCCACTTGATCATGCTGAATGATACTATTCATGTACTGTTGAATTAGGTTTGCTAGTGTTTTGTGAGTCTTTTTGCAATTATGTTCATCAGAGATATTGGTCTGTAATTTTCTTTTCTTGTTGTGTCCTTGTCTGGTTTTGGCATAAGGGTAATTCTGGCCTTATAAAAGGAATTTGAAAGTCTCCCTATGTCTGCAGTTATTTAGAAGAGTTTGAGAAGGATTTGCATAAATTTTTCTTTAAATGTTTGGTAGACTGCAGCAGTGATGCCACCAGCTCCTGAACTTTTTTAAAAATATGAAACTTTTTATTACTGATTAAATTCCCTTACTTATTACTGAACTGCTCAGGTTTTATATTTCTTTATAATTCAGTCTTGGTAGGTTATTTTTCTAGGAACTTATCTATTCCTTCTAGGTTATCTAATCTGTTGGCATATAATTGTTCATACTAACCTCTTATGGTTCTTTGTATTTTTATGGTTTCTGATTTTATTTGTTTGAGTCTTCTCTATTTTTTTCTTAGTCTAAGAGTTTGTCAATTTTGTTTATAATCAGAAATCCAACTTAGTTTTGTTGAATTTTTTCCATTGTTTTTCTAGTCTCCCTTTTATTTATTTCTGTGTTGATCTTTATTATTGTCTTCCTTCTCCTAACTTTGGACTTAGTTTACTCTTCTTTCTTGATTTCTTGTGGTATAACATTAAGTTGTCTGAGATTGTTCTTCTTTTTTGATGTAGGTATTTATAACTATAAATTTTCCTCCGAGAACTGCTTTTGCTGTGTCTGATACGTTTTGATATGTTGTGTTTTCATTTTTGTTTGTCTCAAGGTGTTTTTAAATTTTTATTTTGATTTCTTTTTTGGCCAATTGGTTGTTCAGGAGCATGTTGTGTAATTTTTACATATTTTAGAATTTTCCCAAATGTCTCCTGTTGCTGATTTCTAATTTTATTTTAATTTTATTAATTTGTTTAGATTTTTCTTGTGGCTAACATATGGTCTTTCCTGGAGAATGTTCTGTGTGAATTTGAGAAGAATATGAGTTCTGTTGCTGTGGGATGGAATGTTCTATATAGGTCTCTTAGCTCCTTTTGATCTAAAGTCCAATGTTTTCTTATACATTTTCTCTCTGGATTATCTGTCCATTGTTACAAGTTGGGTACTGAATTCTCCTACTATTATTGTATTGTATTTTATCTCTTCCTTAAGATTCTTTAATATTTGCTTTACACATTTAGATGCTCTGATGCTTGATGTATATATATTTGCAATCTTAATATCTTCTTGATGAATAGGCTTCTTTATCATTTTATATCATCATTTTCTTTTATTTTTACAGATTTTGTCTTAAAGCCTAGTTTGTTTGATATAAGCATAGCTAATCCTGCTCTCCTTTGATTTTCATTTGGATGGAAATTTTTTCTTCTCTTTACTTTCATCTATGTGTGTCTGTAAAAATGAGTTGAGTTCTCTTATAGGCAGCATATAGTTGGTTTTTAAAAAATTCATTCAGCCTCTTTATTTTTAATGTAATCCATTTACTTTCAAAGTAATTATTGATAGATAAAGACTATTGGTGCCATTTTTAAACGTGTTTTCTGTGTGTTTTGAAAATGTTTTGTTTCTTTCTTTCTTGCTATCTACTTTTGTGATTAGATGGTTTTCTGTAGTGGTATGCTTTAAATTCTTTCTATCTGTGTTTTGTGCGTCTAGTATAGATTTTTGCCTTGTGATTATCATGAGGCTTACATAAACCATATTATATTTAAATAAGGATATTTCAAGCTAATAACAACCTAACTCCAGTTACATACAACAATTTACCCTCCTGTCCACACATACACTTTACATTTTGATGTCAAAATTTACATCTTTTGGTAATTTGTGTCTCATATCGATTTATTTTAGCTGAAGTTATTTTTGCTATTTTCCTCTTTTAATTCTCATACTAAAGATAAAATTGTTTTACACACCATCATTACAGTTTTACAGTTGGTTCTGAATAGGAAGATGCATTGTTTATACTATTTTTTTTACTTTCATATGTTTTATGTTATTGATTAACAATATTTTATTTCAGCTTCAGGAATTCCCTTTTTCAATTCTGTAAGATAGGCCTAGTGGGGATGTACCCCCTTAGCTTTTGTTTCTGAAAGAGTTATTTCTCTCTCATTTCTTTCTTTTTTTTTTAATTTTTAAATTTTAAAGATGTGGGGTACAATTCAGAATTAGGTATACAAGTGGTCATCATACAGGTAAAGTTTGGGCCTCCATTTGGTCCCCATTTCACCTGGTTTAAGATCAGTTACCCTTACTAATGTTCTGTGTGGGGGGGGGGGGGGGGGGGGGGGGGGGGGGGGGGGGGGGGGGGGGGGGGGGGGGGGGGGGGGGGGGGGGGGGGGGGGGGGGGGGGGGGGGGGGGGGGGGGGGGGGGGGGGGG
>CAUYQG010016937.1:0-60860 GCA_963574415.1 Tarsius wallacei
AAAAAAGGCAAGAGTCCCACTTTCACCATTCATATTCAACATAGTACTGGCAGTCTTAGCCAGAGCAATCAAACAAAAGGAAGAAGAAAAAATGGTATTCAAATTGGAAAAGAAGAAGAAATCAAACTATCTCTGTATGCCGATGATGTGATCTCATAATTAAATAATTCTATAGACTCCTCCAAAAGACTTCTGGACTTGATAAATGAATTTGGTAAAATTTCAGGATACAAAATCAACACACAAATCAGTAGCACATACCAATAGCCACCAAGCTGAGCATCAAAGCAAGAATTCAGTCTCATTTACAATAGCTGCCAAAAAGTTAAAATACCTAGGAATATATTTAAGGAGTTGAAAGATCTCCACAAGAAGAACCACAAAATCCTGCTGAAAGAAATTGTAGAGGACACAAACAAATGGAGAAACAACCCATGATCATGAGTTGGAAGAATCAACACTGTTAAAATGACCATATTGCCCAAAGTAATCTACAGATTCAACGTATTCCCTATCAAACTACTAATGTCAATTTTTACAGAATTAGAAAAAAAAAAAAATTCTAAAATTCATGTGGAACCAAAAAAGAGTCAGAATGCCAAAGCAGCCCTAAGCAAAAAAAAAAAAAACAAACCTGGAGGCATCACATTACCTGACTTCAAGTTATTCTACAAGGTTAGTGTAATTTGGACATGAACACACAGACAGAAGAGAGAATCCAGAAATAACCCTAAATATCTAAAATCTAGGAAAAAAACCTAAATACTTACAACCAACTTACCTTTGACAAAGCAGACAAAAACATATACTGGAGAAAGGACACCTTATTCAACAAATGGCACTGAAAAATTGGATAGCTATATGTCAAAAAACGAAGTTAGATCCCTATCTCTTCCCATATACACAAATTAACTCAAGGTAGATTAAATACATAAATGTCAAATCTTAAGTCATACATTAAATGTCAATTAATATATGGTTAATTAAATGTCAATTAAATCTTAATTTCAATGTCAAACCTGAAACCATAATAACTGTAGAAGAAAACCTAGAAAAACCTCTTCTGGACATCGGCCTAGGCAAAAAATTGATGGCTAAAACCACAAAAGCAAATGCAACAGAAACAAAAATAAGCAAGTGGGATTTCATTAAACTAAAAAGCTTCTGCACAGCAAAAGAAATAACAGAGCAGTTAGACAACCTACAGAATGGGAGAAGCTATTCACAAGTTACTCATCTGACAAAGGACTAATATCCAGAATCTACAAAAAACTACAAATAGCAAGGAAAAAAACAAATAGCCCAATTAAAAAGTGGGCAAACAACATGAACAGACATTTCTCAAAATAAGTTATACAAATGGCCAACAAATATATGAAAAAAATACTCAACATCTCGCATCATCAAGGGAATGCAAATTAAAAGCACAATGAAATATCACCTTACACCAGAAGAATGGCCATTATTAAAAATAAGTAAATAAAGAGATGCTGGCACAGAAGTGCGGAAATAAGAACGTTTATACCCTGTTGGTGAACGAATAAAGTAATACAACCTCTACGGAAAGCAGTGTGGAGATTTCTTAAACACCTAAAAAGAGATATAGCATTTGAGCCAGCAATCGCACCCCTAGGTCCCACCCAAAGGAACTGAGGTCATTTTTTGCAAAAGACGCCTGCACCTGCAAATTCATCATAAGACAATTCACAGTTATAAAGATGTGGAATCAACCTAAATTCACATCAGCATATCTGCAGATAATGAAAACATGGTATATGGAATACTACTCACCTACGAAAAAGAATGAAATACTTGCAGCAACTTGGATGGAATTGGAGAACATCATTCTAGGTGAACTAACATACGAACAGAAAACCAAACACCGCCTGCTCTTATCAGTGGGAACTAAACTAAGGATCTGCAAAGGCAAAGAGAATGATGCAGTGGACACTGGAGTCTCAGAAGGGAGAAACAGAAGGGAGGGAGGGACGAACATCAGCTGTGGGCTATAATGTTCACAGGTGGGAGTAGTGGGTTCACTTAAAGTCCAGATCGAAAGCTACACGTGGCCCCAATTCTACTGAAATAAAAAATAACGACTTCGTATTTTATGTGCATTAAGGTTACAACGTATGTTCTTTTCGTTTTCAGATATCATAAATGTTCAATATACAGAAAGCAATCAATGGACATTTGGAGAAGAAAGAAAGAGAAAAATAGTAAATTGCAAGTTTGGCACTATCAATTTAGGATCAATTGACAAATCAGAATAGGTCCATAACTGAGGATGAACCCCCAAGTTGATGCACACCCAGAAGCACTAAGCCCTTTTACTTAATACCCAACACTTTGGGAGACTGAAGCTGAAGAATCACTTGAGGTCAGGAGTTTGAGATTAGCCTGGGCAAAATAGGGAGACCTCCTCTCTACACAAAATAAAACATTTTAAAAAGCTGGGTATGGAGGCACGTGCCTGTAGTCTCAGGTACTTGGAAGACTGAGGCGCGGATCACCTGAGGCCCAGAAGTTTGAAACTTCAGTGAGCCATGATTGTGTCACTTAGATGACAGAGTGAGACTCCGACTTAAAAAAAAAAATTGGAAAGGACGCCAAAGGCATATATAATAAATGAACAAGCTGACGTACCTTAATATCTACAAATTTAAATTTTCTGTATTTAAAATAAAAAATAAGTATTACAAAATAATTTTTAAACATTTGCAAAAGATATGCCAGATAAAATAATAAAATCTTTATATGTAAAGAACTTTTGAAATTCAACAAAAGCAAAGAAAAGAAAGTGTGTGCAGTGGAAATTCCTTATGGAAAAGAGTATAGATTACAATTAAATCTTTAGAATTTATAAAGATATCCATGATATGCTTCCAATAACCAAAAAGCAGGTTAGTCTGCAATATGTAGAACGTCACATGCATGTACCCACTCACAATAATCTTTGAAAAGATTGTCATCACTGGATGAGTAAACATAAGCCTGTTGTATGTCATTATTATTATTATTATTGTCCATTTCTCTTCCTCTCTCTGCCTCTTGTCAAGTATTCCTTTACTAGAAAAAATAGGTAATAAAAACTTTAGGAAAGAGGAATCACTAGATAATCAATGAGTTCTAGAATGTGAATATTTACTGGTATTAATTCAACATATCCCAAATAGATAAAATAGACCAAAAATGAGAGCCATATTTAGAGAAGCATTGAAAGGAACAGTGGAGATGGTCTAAATTAAGCCTGGATTCAAGTTGCATTTTATCTCTGCCTAATCACCTACAGTGCCTGTTACTAAATATCCTCTAGTCTCTAAGCATCAGCATTTGTGTAGAGCCAGGGTGCTTGGTACTTATGGGCAGTACCAAATATTTTTCCTTCTTTTGTTCTTTGAGCTTATTGTGTTTCCTTAAAGTCTTTTTTATTTTTATTTTTTAAGAATATGCTTAAAATAAATTTTTAAATTTTATTTTAAAGATATGGGGTACAATTCAGGATTAAGTATTTGTTTAAGCTATGTTTCTTGGTCACTGTAGTCAATAATATTCCTTTTTCTGGCAGTAAATTCTATGTATGTATATTTTTTTTGATTCAGAGTCTCACTCTGTTGCCCAGGCTGGAGTACAGTGGCATGCTCATGGTCAATGCAACCTTGACCTGCTGGGCTCGGGTGATCCTTCTGCCTCAGACTTCCAAGTAGCTAGAACTACAGGCTCACACTAACACGGCCAGCTTATTTTTTGATTTATTGTAGAGATGAGGTATATATTTTTCCTAATGATTTCATTGTTCTTTGCTTGCTTTGTTATCATTATTGCTGTTTGAAAGGTGTTTCCAGGTTGAAAATAATAAAGTAGTTGCAATGCATTGTCAGATTTCTAGTTTGGGGTTTTTTTTTGTTTTTTGTTTTTTTTTACATTTTCCTCCATTACAAATAAAATTATTTTTCTCCATGGTACTTTTTTTTAAATAGAGAAATTATTTCCCAGTACAAAAATTGAATTAATCTTAGCGATGTCAAATGTCATCTAATAATGAGAAAAAATGCATTATCTTTTGGTATTATAAAATTAAAAGAGATAATGTATGTAGAAAACAAATCTAAGTGTCTGGTATGTAACACTGCTCAGTGGATTGTGGTCATAAATGAATGATTTGGATAATTTTATAACAACCAGTTCATTGTCCCTGAAAATTAAGAAAATTTGCTATATTTTACATATAAATTTTTGAGAAAATGGTAGACTCTTATTCTTCACTTACAGAACTACCTTAAAGATAACTAGATATCAGTTGTCTTTTATTAAAAAAAAAATCTAAGGTTCCCTTGAGCTTCAGAAACTATAATTTTATAATGATAGGAACCGCCAAAATTGTGACATATTCTGAGATATATTCATGAGTTTTTAATAGTCAAAATGTACCAACTATACTTTGCTAGTCTGTGTGATTAATGAAAAGCATTTATAAGTGGCCAGAATGCTATCATAAGTACATGAATCCATTCTCTTGGAAACACCCATGAGCTAAATCTTTCCAATGACACTCTTGTGTGCATTAAAATAAATGAAGCTATTAATTAATAAATGAGTTTAACTTTGCCAAATAAGAAAGTTATCTCTAACCTAGAGCATGATAAATACTTTAACTATACTGTGAATGTTTTACATACACATCTCACCTTATTTCACTCAACAGGATTTTTTGCTAAACTTTACAACTTGAAACACAAATCTTTTGAGATTTCCTACAGAGATAGATAACCAGCCACAAATTCCTTGTCACTCTGTCCATGGAATAAAAGTGATCTTTCTCTGCTCTGAATTTGGACAACCTGTAACTACTTTGCTCAACAGTGCAGTGAAACTGACACTATGTCACTTCTAGTTAGCCCAAGGAGGAGTGGCAGCTTCTGCATCGATGCATGGGAGCCATCATATACTATGTAAGAGACAATATGAAGAGATCTAGCAATGATGATAACAGGGAGAGGTGCCCAATGGAGTCCAGCCTTCCAGTCATGATCTCCAAAACCTAGGTATGTGAGAAACCATTACAGAAATCGATGGCATTCCAGTTTACGACATGTGAACTAGAGACAAACTATCCCGCCAAGTCTTCTCCAAATTCCTGAGCCAAAAAATTAGGAGAAAAAATAAAATGATTGTCTAAAGCTTCAAGTTTTGGGGGAAGTTTTTTATAGAGAAAGAGAAAATCAAAATGCTTACCATAAGAAAAAGAATGATTTATTTTCACAGTAAGCCACAAGCTGTACATAACTGCTTTTAGCTGAGTCACATCCTGCTTCTTGTTCTCTTTTTGTGGGCTTTTACTTTGGTGGGCTTTTTCATTTAAGCTTCATTGAGAATCAATTAGAAAAAATCTTGTAAGCCAATCGGCAAATAGGACATGCAAATAAAGTAAGTTTGTTATACCTATGTTAAACAATTAATAAATAGGACTTGCAAACGAACTAACCAGGTAACCCAATCGATGTACAACATGTAGGTGACAACCAGGAAAGTGATGTGACCTCTGGAAGTACCCAGCCTATGGGGAATCCAGGGATAAACTTGTGTTTTAGGGCTGAAATACTCTGGCTAAACTGCTTCGGTGTGCCTGCTCATTTGAGAGACACACGTTCTTGCAAGAGTGTTATTAAGGAGTTGCTTCACTCTACTGGTCTCCGAGTTTCCATTTTGGATGACCCAGTATGGAGATGGGGGTGTTCCCTCGTACCCCCATTGCAGGCACTTACAATGACATTTTCCCCCAAGAGTCATCAATAAATACCAATATTTCAGAAGTGTGTTATTAGAACTGGTTTTTCTGAAACCAAATATCTTTTTTTGGGAGTTAGCTTTTTCTTTTTGTCTTTATTTATTATAAAGACATGGGGTACAACTCAGGGTTAGGTATACAAACATTGATTATGCAGGTAACCTTGTTGATGAGGTATGCCCCTCCCTCCCCTAGCAGTTTCCCTGAACTGCCAATCCCACCCCCCTTCCCAGTAGTTTCCCACTACTGCCAATCCCTTTCTTATAGTATTATAATTGTTCAAGGTCTGCTTATGAGTGAGAACATATGGTACTCTGTTCTTTGTTTCTGTGATAGATCACTGAGTATGATCAACTCCAAATCCATCCAAGATGCTGCAAAGTCCATATGTTTGTCTTTCTTTATGGCTGCATAATATTCCATTGTGCATATGTACCACATACTTTTTTATCCAGTCCATCTTCGATGGGCAACATGGTTGATTCCATGTTTTTGCTATTGTGGATAGAGCTGCAACAAACATATGTGTGCAGGTATCTTTTTTCGTAGAATGATTTGAGTTCCTCAGGGTATATTCCTAATAGAGGAATTGCTGGGTCACATGAAAGGTCAATTTCTAGTTCTTTCAGAAATCACCACACTATCTTCCAGAGAGGCTGCACTAGTTTGCATCCCCACCAGCAGTGTAGAAGCATTCCTTTTCCTCCACATCTTTGCCAGCATCTGCTGTTGTTTATTTTATGAATGATGGCCATTCTTACAGGGGTTAGGTGGTATCTCAATGTGGTTTTGATTTGCATTTCTCTGATAATGAGTGAGGCTGAGCACTTTTTCATGTGTCTGTTGGCTGCATGTGTATCTTCTTTTGAGTAGGATCTATTCATGTCTTTTGCCCGTTTATTAATGGGGCCGTTTGTTTTATTCCTCTTGGCACATTTGAATTCCTTGTAGATCCTAGATGTTAGGTCTTTGTCAGATATAGAGTTGGCAAATATATTGCCCATTTTGTGTGCTGTCTCCCTGCTCTCTTGATGGTTTCTTTTGCTTTGCAGATGCTTGTTAGTTTGATGAGGTCTCACCTGTCTATCTTATTTCTTAAGGTATTGACCTTTAGGGTTCTGAATAGGAATTGGTTGCCAGTTCCAATTTCTATAAGGGTGTCTTCTGTGTGGAACCAAATTTCTAAGTTGCACATGATTTTAAGATAGTCTATACTATTTAATAACAAATAAAAAAAAAACCTCATTTTTAATATAAGGAAAACCTTATATTAAGGCTTGAAATCTTTTTAAATTCAAAACTTGAAATATGCAGATTACCTTGAACACCAAGGTTTAATTCTTTCCTAATGCAATGCAAATATTTAGATCCATGAAGCTAGACACAGCTACATCATCTAGTATAATTAGCCATACCTACTCTTTTACAACCAGTCAGCTGAATCAAACATAAAAATTCCAAATAAATTTATAAAGCATATGCCAGTCCAAGTCCTATTAATATTGTAGTTTCCAAGCTGCAAGTGGACTCTTGCTTGAGACACACTGTTTTGACACATTTAGTCAATGTATGCAACTAAATTATTGTCATCATGAAAAATTTTTCTAACGAGCAGAATTTAAATTTTTATAGTGCTAATTTTAAGAGAAACATGAAAACTGAGATGTTTTCAGGCAGAAAACTCTACATATTGGGCAAAATGTCCTATAAAATAATTTATTTCCTTTCCCTCTTGTCACCAGTCAGGGAATTGCACATACTTTGACTGTCATGAGAAGAGTTGAAGAACGTGGTCCCCATAGGAGTGGCTACCTAAGTGAAAAAGTAGGTAGAGATTGATAATCCTCTGATAACCCTGCAGAACAGGGTGGTATGGATGACAGAGTAACAATGAAAGAAACACAATAAGTTAACCTTAAAGGCTGCCTCTATCTGACAGGTGAATTAACATCTCTGTATGGCAGAATGTCATATGAATGTTTACACCAAATAAACAACATACTTTTAAAGCACGGAGAAATCAAAATCTAGACATTTTATAAAAGAGAAAGATTATCTTTGTGATGTTTTATTAAGATGCCTTTTCTTAGTAAGTATTAAACTATAATTGTTTTCATCACCTTTTTCATTTATATACTATTAAGATTCTAATCATTAAATTTAACTATATCCTCAATGTGAATCGGGGTCAGAATCACAGAACTTCTTAGTTTATATAAGTAGTTTTTAAACTACTTTCCAGTGTGACTTGGTACAAAGATGTAGCTTGGCTATTTTATTGTTCATCTTATATTTTCTGTGAAAACCATTTAATTTCTTTTCATCACATATGATTGTAATAGAAAATTAGTCATGCAAATTATCCATGTGGGTCTCCTAAATATGAGCATTACTTTTTAAAATAAGTTATATTCTAAGTACTTTGGAATATGTATTTCTCCCTTCAGTTTTCTCAGTAACAGCTAACAAAACACATTTAACCACAAATTATTCCTGGAAGCATTATATATCTATTCGTGTGATAAAGCAAGCTGCAGCAAAGAGATACATATTCTAATAAGGCATTTAGATTATATTCCCATTGCATACATGCAAGTGTTTGCCAAAGTAAATTAAGCTGCAAAGCTATCATTTTCTTGTTACTGATAGAGTTCATCTATATGCAACTGCATTCCTTTTTAATACACATTTTGCTATCAAATTTCTTCAATCTTTTTTCTTCCTTTAATCTTCACTCCTCTCTCTCATTGTGATGGCCATAGAGTAGAGTGCAAGGCGTGTCTTATGAACCCGAACAAGAATACTGAGGAAGGTAATGAACTTCTATTGCTTCCAATGTGAATTCCCATCTTCATAATCATAAGCTACACATTGAATTTTATTTTCTCTAAATTATCTAACCTGTTTTAGCCTTCTAGATGTGCAATTAACATCTAACTTGAAAGGCACCTCAGTTTTGAATTCAAATAAAGCTTTGCAAGCACTAAGAAAAAAATGCAAAGTGCAGTTTATATAGTTATAACAATCACCATATTGTTTCCAAATTGGTTATTTGTGTGTTTCACATCCTTACCACCTGTGATCTCTCCTGAAGAGATCATAGGTCATAAGTGATATCAACAGGGCAAACATCGGAGTCTGTTACCTAGGGAGTTCTCCAAAAATACTAACCGAATAAATGGGTAGGTAGGTGAGTAGGTGGGTGGAAAGACTGATAGATGAATGGAATAATTATTTAACTCTCCAAAGAAGAGAATTGTAATGGAAAACTAGATACAACACATAGACATACTTAATATCAGCATATATTGTCAGAAAAAGTAGTGGCATGATACTTAGCATAATCTGGCCCACTTTTGTTCAGCATCAGCAGAGCTAATTATACATAAGAAGGCATTTGAAATAATTCTGAAAGATATTCTCAAATAAAATCTTTAAATTCATTGATGTCATCTCTCAAAAAGCAGCACTTAGACATGCATGTCATTATGCAAGTCAATCATTTACCCAAGAAGCATAAAGCATCTTGCAGAAACAGAAAATTAAAGAGAATCAACAATTACCTTTATTTTATCTATTCAAGCATCTTAGATATTAAAATATAAGTTATCACACAACACCACTTGACAACCAGAACCATGGCGCCAAGGAAAAGGAACCCTTATTCTCTCTATTCAAAGATATTGAAAGCAAGAGCAGAAATCAGAGAGTCCAATATCTTAAACGCATGGGTGCATCCATTCGGTTTGGCTGACAGCTCAGCCCTGTTTCTTCACGCCATGATATGAGGCTCTCATGTTCACTCCTTCAAGAATTGCAGAGTGACCATCAGCGATAATGCTAGAACTCACCGCAAGTGCAACTTCTCCAGATTTGCCAACAAAATAACCATCACAGTGCCCTACCACCAGGCTGTTTAACTTAGATCCAAGGAGAATGCTTAATTTCATTTTTTCATCAAATTGTTTTTGTTTTCCTCCATAGCTCAGAGATTACAATTGGTTTCTGCCCACACAAAGAAGAGAAACTATTTATTTGTTTTCTTCAAGCAGCTTCCCTCTACATGTAGATTATATATAAATTCTACAAAGCTTGGCTGGTAATTTAATTACTGAGAACGACTGTGAGGATCTTTATCCCAAAGATTTTTTTGTCAGAAATCCACAGACCAAAACAAAAACAAAACAAAACAAACAAGAAAACTTCCTGATCCTCATTCAGCTGTAAAATTCTGATACAACTTAACTTTAGGAAGCCTGCTCACCAATTAACAGACACACATATTTATTTAACAAATATTTCGTGTGCTGTGTACTGTGTGAGACACTGAGAATACATTAAACAAGAAAAACAATGTTCTCACGTCCTGGAGCCTAAGTTATTATAACAGAGTGAGTGGGAAATAGACAGTTAAATCAATATACAAAGAAAATAAATATCTTCAAGAGACAATACAACTACTGTGGACTAGGAAATCTAAGATTCCTCTGCCTCCCTAAAGGAAGCGCTATTTCTAGACATGTGCAACCTTCAGGATTACGTTTCACATTGAGAAACAGACTCCAGAGCGTGGGAGATGAGGAAGGGCTGTTTGTTGGTAGAAGAAGCTCGGCATTGTTGTCAGAACGGGAGTATCCCCAGTCACAGTGGAGAAAAGATGTGTCTGGAGAAATAGAGTGGCAGCTAATTAAAGTTCTTGTTGAGGTGTCCCAAAAACACCAGCGAAGAAAGCAGTCCTCAGCTGGCCAGTGAACCTAAATGAAGATTCTAAATATAGGTACAAGAGAAGAATATCTAAACTGAGAAATCAATACCTTGAAAGAACCAGCTACATCTTCAGGAAAGGAGAGAGGACATTTCAATAGAGAAAGAGCAACAGAACGACTCAAAGTAGAAATAAACTCTGAGGTTTCCATGGGTGGCAAAGACCACTGTGTTCAACAATGCACCGTTTATGAAAAAAGAGATAGGAGGGAGACAGGATCGATCCAGAAACACCAGGGTAAAGGGCTGGGGGGCTTATTTTGGCAAGATGGGAAGCCACTAGATAATGTTAAGCATGGTTGTGACAAAAGTTGGCATAACATTAAAAATGACACATATCACTCAAGATATTGTACAGGAAATAGATCTGAGCAGGGCAAGGGTGGAATTGTGGAAACCAGGGAGGATGCTACTGTGGAAATCCAGGTAAAAAATAATGAGGTTTTAGCCCAGAGAAGTGAAGAAGACACATTTTGGAGATAGTATTATAGAACTTGCCAGTTTCATTAGGTGTTGGGTGGTAGGAAAGAGGAGAATCTTGGATACTTTGAATACTTGGCTTTTGCAACTAGAAAGACAACAGTGTCTCTTTCAGAGACAAGGGCAGGGAACACTATTTTGGCCATGTGTACTTTAACTTGGGTATTCAGCATCAGAAAACTGGAAAGCTGGATACAGAAGGTTAAACTCAGTAACGGTCTGAGCTGGAAGGAAACTCCAGCTTCACATAAATGGCACTGGTGGTGGTGCTGGTTGATGCAATCATGGAGGGAGAGCACACAGACAGAAAAAGGGAAGGGGGACCTGGCATGAGTCCTGGGGTACCATCAGGTTAGGCATTGAGCTAGTTTTAGATTGAAGCCATAACAAATTGCCACAAAGTTAATAGCTTACAACACTACGCTTTTATTATCTTAAAATTTTGGAGGTTTCGAACCTAAAACAGATCAGCAGGGCTTCTGGAGGCTGTGGGGGAGAGTCTATTTCTTGCCTTTTGCAGCTTCCAGAAGCTGCCACCGCCCTTGGCCCCTGGCCTTGAATCACTCCTGCCACTGACTCCATCCTCACATCTCCTGCTCTGACTCTGACATCCTGCCTCTCTGCTTCTCTTGCAAGGTCCCTGGCATTACACCGAGCTCACGTGGATAAATGTGGATAGAGAGAGTCTCACCGTCTCAAGACCCTTAACTTCATTGCATTTGCAGTCATTTTTCCCTGTAACATCTTCACAGGTCCCAGGAATTAAGACGTGGACATCTCTGGGAGGCCATTATTCCACCTACCACAGGCAACAACAATAGGTGTGTCTACATCCCTCATAACACAAACAAGCACCAACATAAAGCATGGCTTCCTATCATCTCATTTAGTCTTAATAAAAAGTTCCAAGTCAAATTTCAACTGATCTTTTCATTTACCAGCTCACTGGAAGGGCAGACTTGTTATGGGAATCTGTTTGACTCACAGAACTGCAGTAGTGATTGTCTTTCGGGAAATATGAAGAAATCTAGGGCACTCTGCCTTTTCCAGTGCTCTATCTATCAACACAAACCTTACAAGCACCTAGATTTAACTGTGTAGACTGTGACTTCAGAACCTACACAACACAGTCTCTCATTATAATTGGAAATGATGGTGGGAGAAGGTGCATTTGGGGAGGAAAAAATGTACTAGGCTAAAGCAGTAAGTGTACAGAATTTTCAAGATGTATGACATATTAAAGACCACCTTCTATCTCTCAATGCTTATACAGATGAAATAAATAGGACCAAGAATAACTAAATGAGCTTGTGTCATAATCAGTGGTAAAGCTGGGACTTAAGCCCAGATCATTTTACAGGCAGTTCCCTGAATGTTCCACTTCACAAGATAGCCTGACTTTTATGAACTTACATCAGATGGCAGACCACCATGTGCGAGATCGCTTGGGCTTGAATTCTGGCTCCATCACTTACGAGATGGAAGACCTTGGCTACCCCTGCCTGAGTTTCTCCATCTGTCTAAGACAGTCGTAGAGTCTCCCTGTCAGCGTGGTTACCAGACAGGCCAAGTCCATCGGGGGAAATAATCAAGGGCAGTGGTATCCAGCATGGGTTTTACTGTATGGAATATGTCTAGAGCACTGTATTCCCTCATGTCACTTGCAATTTTGCTAGGGCAATGGCACATTTTTGGCTCAGTTATTTGCAGAGATAGCATGAGCTGATCTAGGCTGGGTGACAGAGGTATTTTGCCACCCACGTCACCTTTTCCATGGGTATAGTGACCATAATGATCTGGCAATGAGACTACAAAATTGCCAGAGCCTGAAAGAGAAATCCCAGTGTTCTTTGCCAGTCTTAGTGTGAGAGAGAGAGAGAGGAAAAAAACTGCCTTAAGCCGGTAATATCTTGATATCATTTGTTACCTCAACATATCTGAAGTTGGCATATTTGTAAATCAGAAATGGCTAAATATCAGCAGTTTCACAGGTTGCAACTTAATAGTAAAGACAGGTGAATGTAGCATCTTTCACTATTGAGAAATGTTTTCAGAAGTTACGTAACATAATAAAATGCTCATTAGTACACTATTAACTGTGAAATTGGTTGCATTTAGCTGATAATATTTGTGGTTCCACAAACATGAATCTTAAAATTATTATTTGCTTATCTGGGTACTTTTGCAAAGAAATGCAAATGGAGAAGAGGAAAAGAAATTATAATTAAGCAAAAATAAGATCATTAAAAGATTACATTATTGCGAAAATCATGCAAAAGAGCCATGTTCATAGCTGTGTTTCCAGCACTTATTTTTCCAAAAGATTTTGTTACAGACTTTAAAGAGGGAAAACGAAGTATTCCCAATTACAGAGTAGGGAATTCTGCACTGCATTTCTCTCTGCCATAATGTTGCACTTTCCCTCTCCATATTACAAAGCTAGAACTAGCCTGGAGGAATTTTCTGTGTGAAAACATGATAAAAACCAAAAGATTGAAAAGTACCTTTGAAGCCATCTGGCAGAATATTCTTACTACGTGAAGCCTATGTTCTCAGTACAGCATTGCTACCAAGCGGCTATCCTGAATATATTTATTTTGAGGAAAGGGAACTTACCAGCCATTAAAAAAAGGAAAGCTTTTATCCCTCCGTTCAGCTAAATCCTTAGAAAATTCTCTGTGATTCAAAACCTAAGTCTGTGTCCATAGGTCTATTCCTATCCTTTGCAGATATGTAGCGCAAGTGAATTATTTATCATAATAACTTGCAGCAGAAAGGAAATAATATGTGTTTCTGCATTTCTCGTAATGTAAACTAGTATAAACTCGTAGGACTATATAAGCAAGACCATCTCAACCAGTCTTAATAAAAAGTTCCAAGTCAAATTTCAAGTAATTTTTTCACTTACCAGCTAATTGGAAGGGCAGACTTGTTATAGAAATCTTTGACTAACGGAACTGCAGTAGTGATTGTCTTTTTGGAAATATGAAAAAAATAGAGCACTCTGCCTTTTAAATGCTCTATCAATGTAAACCGATACAAGAAATGAATAAATGGAAAATTTAAAAGACAGCACTGAGACAGAGAGCCATAAGTAGGGCAAATTCATGAATTCATTTATGCCTTTGGCTAAAATACATCCCTCCTCAAATCAGTTTGAAGACGTTTTCACGGTGGGGTGTTTCACCTGCTAATGGCTTCACAGCTGGCACACTCATGGCATCAGTGTTTATTGGCATCTTCAGTGTCAGTTATTTTTAAAAAGCTCTCTTCCAGGACTCTGAATGAACGATCTCTCAAGTGCAGCCGTGCAGGGCAACACTGGAGACAGTCTGCAGTCTTGCTTCGGTTCTCATTATTTGGTGTAAATGAAATCCCAAGTCATTAAGCTTTTTAAAAAATGAAGGCACCTTGTATTCGAAATGGGAGCAGTTGAAAGTCCTCCTAGGTCATGCTTTCAGTCCTTTAATATGCAAAGCAATGAGCCCAGAAATAAGTTCAATCCCCCAGCAATTGTTTACTTTCCTTTGAAAGACGAAAGTTGTTTTCTGTCAAATGCATCACAGAGAAAGTTCAAGCAGGCTAGTTTCCTTCCATTCCCCTGGGAATCCTCCTGGAAAATTGGCCAAGAAAAAACGACAGCCGAGGCAATGATGATAAGAAATAACAGGCTCTGAAATTTACAAAGCTTATGTTATAAGTCAACAAACTATGTAGACTGCCTGCTGAATATCTATTCATGATTCCTAATTCTATGTGACTGTTTTTTGATTCCCCTCCTCACATGTTGTAAGTTAAAAAATATATATATATTAAGGAGATGGGAAGAGTTTTTTATTGATCTGGTTATACGGGTCTTATCAATTTCAGGAGAGATGGCAATACTTTCTTGACAATGAGTTTCCACATATCTGCAGTCTCTCCTGCTATGTTTACTATGAATTTTGATGATGATTTATGTAAGCCTCAAAGCTATTTGATGTCGCTCTACTTTTAATCCTTGAATTGAGATTCATGGCCCATCAAAAAACATTTAGTCACAAACCCATACGAAATAAATGTTATCTAGCACAGCTTGTTTTGTTGTTGGGTTACCAGTGCAATAAATGCATGGGATGACACAGTGTAACATCTTTATAATGCGAATGTTGAGAAAAAACCTTAAACACGTCCTTATCAGTTTACCGAGCCTCGGATGTTTTCACCTGCATTACCAGTATGTTTCAGACCAGTGATCTGCAACCTTTTTGGCATCAGGAGCCGGTTTTGTGGAAGACGTTTTTTCCATGGACTGGTGGGTGGGAGGAATGGTTTCTGGATGATTCAAGCGCACAACATTTCTTGTGCACTTTATTTCTATTATACAATGAGAAAATTATACAACTCACCATTAAAAAATGGCATGGACAGAAGTGGTAAATACAATAATGGGCAGACCACACCTGGATCAAAATAAGCGTGGGATTCAGACTTAAAGACTGCTACAGATGCAGCTGTACAATTGAAGTATATCAACTCACTTGCCACTCCCTGATAGGATTTTGATAGGAGTCTGCAAGCAGTTGGTTTATGATGGTCTCTGTGCAGTCAAACCTCACTACTCACGTTAATCTGTATTTGCAGCTGTTCCCCAGGACGAGCATTATCACCTAAGCTCCACCTCAGATCATCAGGCATCAGATGCTCATGAGGAGTGTACAATCTAGATCCTTCCCCTGCGCGGTTCCCGATAGGGTTCACACTCCTTTGGGAATCTAATGCCACTGCTGATCTGACAGAAGATGGAACTCAGGTGGCAATGTGAGCTGTGGGGGAGCAGCTGTAAACACAGGGAAGCTTCACTCAATTGCCCACCGTTCACCTACTGCTGTGCAGTCCAGTTTCTGGTATTGACCCGTGGCCTCTGGGTTGGAGACCCCTGGTGTAGGCTACAGGTTAACCTGTAGTGTACCTGAATCTGTGGAACTGAAAAAAAAAAGTGTTGTATTAGTTTTATCCAGAAAAGTCTAAACGGAATTAGACATTTGATTAATGTGGCCATAATGTAGGTTTCCTCCACCAGAGTTGAGTTCCATGAGTGCAGACTGTTTCCTTTTTTTCTTCATATTTGCATTATTTAACATGTTGCTGGCATGGTAGATGCACAGCAAGCATTTGTTAAGTGAATGAATGAACACATAAAAGTAACTGGCACATTGGAAATCTTGAGTCTTCTTGCAAGAACAGGGGTTGCTCTGAAAATGTAGCTCATGAATAATCACCTAGTTTCTTTGACGCTCCAAGCACCATGATGACAAATTTATTAGAAAAATACTGGCACTGAAAGAAATGTGGAACTAGTCCAGGGTAAGCTGGTAATTGATTCTAGAATATTCTTTACAGCATCTGTGACTGTGGAAGACCACTTCCAAAATGATCCTGGCCTCCTCACCTTGATACTCCTGTGTCAATGTCCTTCCCTTGAATGTGTAATGGAACTATGAGTTTCTAATTTGGTGATAGAATTTTAGTTCTGAGATTAGGCTACAAATCTTTCCCCCTGCCTCCTTCCCTCTCTCCCTTCCTTCTTCCTCCCCTCCCTCCTTCCCTCTTCTCTCTCTCTCTCTCTCTCTCTATCTCCTGCATGCACGCACCAAGAATAAGTGTGATTTCTTTTGTATTACCAATATGGTTTAGACACAATTTAGCCTATGGTACACCCGAATTTTTGGAGTTAGAAAAAAAGGAAAGAAGGCAAGGCCCATCTCTCTGTCAGAGCTCTCTGTTGCTCTCTCTCTGTCTCCCTCTTCACACTGGGGGAAACAAAATACTGTGCGTGAACAGCCCTGTGGAGAGGTCTGCAACCTGGTGGGACATGTGAGAGAGTCTGGAAGTGGGCCCAAGCTGTCCCAAGATTTATGACTTCCAGAAGTTATCACAAAATAAACGTCCGTTTTTCCCAGTCACTAAATTTTGGGATGCTTTGTGACACAGATCACTAATAGATGGAGAGTATGTTACTGAAACTCCACGGGTTTGGTTGAGGTCCTGTTGTTCACCTTGCAGAAAGCCAGTTGCTATGAGGAGTACTCTCAAGGAAAAGGCCTTTATATTTAGGTAATGTCATCCAAGGAGAATGGGAGATCAGTCTCTATTCTGTGTCCTCATTCTGCTGAAGTTAGGGGTTTCTATAGCGGGAGGGGTCAAGAAGAGGACCTGGTAAGCAGGCATTAGGAAGGGGTCTGGCATCTCTTTGTCTGGATGCTGTGATCTGGTGAGTTTTAATTTCCTGATGCTATAGGCCTAAAGGTCGGTTTTCTGAGAAAGGAGCTCAGATACCACAAATGTAAGTTTCAAGCTTAAGACCAAGAATGTCAAATTATATGTTTATTCCAAAGAACTGTAACCATTAGTTCTATGAGGAACTTGGGCCAGTTTAAAGTATATGACTCTCACTCTCAATGTTATATAAATCATAGACTATAATTTAGCATGCGTATCAGAAAGGAAATGATAAATGTAGGAGACCCTTATTCAAATGAATATATCCTTAGTTTAAGTTGAAATATGCTACCTTATGATTTCCAGCAATTGGTTCCTAAATGCTGGTCACATTTCAGCAAGTAAGACAGATCATTTTTCTGTAACACTATAGAGTGTACTTTAAAAAGAGTAAGTTAGCAAATTTTAAAATGGACAAAATAATTGCAGATTTTATTATCCACTAGGAGGGAACAGACAGGGTAAAAGGCAGGATGTAGCTTCAGAAGGTCCTGTTGGGTGGTATGAATGGAAGATGTGGGACTGGATTTGAAGAATAAGAGACAGTCATCTGAAGAACCAGAGAAGACCAACTGAGTAAAACTGAGCAACAAGGATGACTTCCTGAGGGGTGAGAAGAAGCTTGATAATATTTCAGTAGATAGAGAGTAAATTCTATTGAACGATAGTGAGAAATGCAAAAAATAGCGATGGAGTAGGCAAAGCTGACAGGGGCCAGATGTTCAGGGTTTTGAAAGCCAAGAAAAGAGTCACTTTTTGAAAAATCATATTTGAAAACCATGAGAAGTTCTAACAGGAGAGTTAGAACTGCCAAGGCCCCTTGATGAGACTGTGCCCCTCTCATGTATATCAGTGCAGAGGAGTTAAGGCTAACTTGGGTTACTACATAGAAATTACTACATTTTTCTCCTCTATTCTGGCTGGTTGGAAAACTCTTGGCTTTCTTTCCTGAAAGAATTTTCAGTCAAAATATCCCACTTCTGTTCAGAAAAAAATGGTGATCTCTTTTCTGGAATCTCTTCTTGCCAAGTAGGCTCTTGGAAAACCCATGTCAATCCCCTCAGTTTAGATCCCGGGCTGAGAAAGTATTGCTGAAGCCCATCACAATATCAGGAACATAGAATGAGGTACAAGTAACAGCCTGAGTGCCTCCAAAGAGTGAGACCTGCTCAGCCTGGCACCAGAAAATCCCAGGCACCAGCAGGACAGTACAGAAGGTGTTCTCCACGTAAGCGGTTTCTTGGACTTCTCTCATCATCTTCCTCGTGTTTGACCAACCATGAGAAAGGTGGAATAAGGTTAACATACCTGGGTGTATTGATTAATGATTGCTGTGTGGCAACAACAACAACAAACATAAATAAAATCTCAGTGGCATCAACAGTGACAATTACACAAGCTGGCTGGAGCAACTCCGTCTCAGGCCGTGGTCCGATTGGACTCTGTTTCAGGCTGTGGGTTTGTTTCATGTGTCTTCTTCTGGGTCCAAATTAAGGGCTAATAGCTCCTTGGGGTGCCTACTCATTGCTGAGATTGGGAGCAACCTTCAGTCATGGTCATAATTTGTTCTAGCAAGCAAAAGCCTCAACAGAAAAAGTGACTGGAAACTCTGATTATATTTTTACCAGATGGTCTCAATAGGAAGAACTGGAGAAGAGAATGTCTGAAGACTCAATATATTGCCAGAAGATCTCATGTATAGAAAAATACACAGCAGGGGCTCATGGCTCTAAATCCTCATCACTTTGAACTTGCTTCCATCGTCTTCTCTTGACATCCACAAAACTGCGGTCTCCTTGAATTTCTTCTACTCTTCTGACTATGCCATGAGAATTGTTTACTGCATTATACTTTTTTTTCCCTTTATATCCGTTCAGTAGGAGAACTCCCAGAAAACAAATTCTTAGTCTTCCTCGCTTTTTATTGTGCTAAGGAAAGTAAACTGATCTATTAACTTCAACTATCCTATTTCTGTGAGTTATTTCATTACTTTATGTCCATTTTTTTGTATGTGTGACTTCTGCATTTCCCAGTGAAATATCCATTATAAATATACTAAAAAGTCATTTTAGCTCCCTCATTCTCTCTCTCTCTCTCTCTCTCTCTCACACACACACACACACACACACACACACACACACACACACACCATCATCATCATCACCACCCTCAAATCTTTGTCTGTTTATAGTCCCACTGTCATCTTTGTTTTGAGGCGCAACTTCTCCTTGTCACCATGACTGTGTCTCTGTTCTATCATCACCTCTACCAATTGCCAATTTCTGACAGTGCACCCAATGCCTTTCCTCTCCATTGCCATGATTACAACTTTAATCTAGAAATTCAGTAATCTCTCATTCTGTTTATTGAAGCTTTATTGAAAGATATCAGTCCGTCTTTGGCCGCTCCTACCTCTGTCATACCTTAACATACTATTACTTTTGAAGAGTAGCTGTGAACACGTATCACCTAACAATGTTTGTTTGTTCTTTGTAGACTATGGAATAAACTCCAAATTCCCTAGGACGACATTGAAAAATGACCCCCATTTGAGCCCAATTCATCTTGCCAACAATTTTTCATTTTTAAACTTCTGTCTTTGCTCTATAAGTGACATAAACTATGTCTGCTTTTACTCCACTGTATCTCAATTTACTGCTTCTGTTCATTCAAGTCTGTCACAATTCTTCATTAATTTCCATCTGCCCAATTCTTCATCTGTTAATGCCATTAACATGACACTTCCTTCACAACACTTCAGGATGCATTTCATGGATCTCAGCTCTGATTTACTATAATATACTTGCTAAGTAATGCATTATTATATCTCATTAGGGCTCTCATTAAGGCTTTCATCTTGGTGGATATTTAAATATGTATTTAAAATATTTGTTAAATGTGTGAGGGAATTAACACAATTTTTAAACATATAGCTTAAAATTGGTGAGATTAATTTCAATCTCCATTAAAACAATATTGTGAGAGGATTTTAATACAACAAAAGCCAGTTATCACAATGTTACCATATTATGTTGCTCTTAGAGTGTTATGCGTTATTACTATACATCAGATGAAAATTATGCTTTTCTATGACTTTCTGTAAAATTAAATGTACTAGAAGGGGGGACTTCTTAGCCTATAAATTACTTGCTATTTCTGTTTATAAAATGTAAAGAAGGAACGTGATTCAATTGAAATTGTCCATGAGGGAAATTAGCTTCTCCATTGTCTCATCCTTGCAATCTCTGAAACTTTTTCTAACTGATAAAATCACAACAATGAGATAGTCTCCTACAAATGTTTTTGGCTCTAGTACAATATGACATCCTCTTCATTAAAAATATTTATTAGGATATAATTCACAAAGCATGCAATTCACTAAACTAAATCTAATGACATTTAGTATACTTACAGATACGTGCAACCATCACAATAGTCAACTTTAGAATATTTTCATCCTTTCAAGGAGAAATAGCATCTCTTTAGCTGTTGTCCCATATCAGCCATTCTTTCCTGTCACAAGCCACCACCAACCTGCTCTCTGTCTCTATAGATTTACATATTTTAGACATTTCACATGAATGTAGTTCTATAATACCTGGTCCTTTGTGACTGGCTTCTTTGACTTAATTGTTTTAAGATCTATGTGTGTTGTAGCATGTATTGATACTTTGTACCTTTTTATTATCCAGTGGAATATCTTTGTACATATATACCACATTTTAAATGTATTCATTCATCACT
Source organism: Tarsius wallacei (assembly GCA_963574415.1). Taxonomy (NCBI): domain Eukaryota; kingdom Metazoa; phylum Chordata; class Mammalia; order Primates; family Tarsiidae; genus Tarsius; species Tarsius wallacei. Next base: position 21,038 of record CAUYQG010016937.1, read on the forward strand.
TGGTGAACACTAACTTCCATTTTGATGAGGGTTCTACAGAGAAAATGAGAGGACAATTATTTATAAATGTTTGAATGTGAATTTTTTTATTGTTTTATTTACTTTCACATTTTATGTGTGTGCCTTTACAGCTTTGACACCAGGACAAGAAGAACAAAAAAGTGTGCCAATTTCACTTTAATTGCTGATAGCTATTGAAACAATTTTAGATGGTTGAAGAGAGATCAAATGGCTGAATATATTTGGTGTTCCTGAAAAGTGGAGAAACTGCAGAGAGATTCAGTAGAAGGTGGCTTTAATGATCCATGTACTAACTCCCCATTTACAAATAAGACAATTGTCAGTAACTCAACACTTTTTAAAAAAATTCTTTCTGGCTGCATAAAAATAATGAGTGAATACCAATATAGCAATCTCTGTACTAAAGGATTGGACTGATTCTTCATATTACGCTGGGCCTTGTGAAATTGTTCTGCTCGTAGGTGGAACGTATTGTCTCATATGGTTAAACCTACAAGAAATGCCTAGAAAGCATTGGCAGGAAGAAAAATTTTTCTTCACTTACTTTTTAAAATGTGATGGATTGATATTGAAATAAAGGACATATGTGAATACTACTGCGATAATAAATGAATACCACATTAAATCACATTAGAAATATGTAAACTGTCATTTTCTTCCTACTTTTTGGGGGGGGATTCATATCCACAGCTCCTTTTTGAGTGGAAATTCTGCCTTCACAGCACTAAATTCTACTCATTCTCCAAAAGCCTTAACTGCACAAACCAAAACTGGTTTATTTATAGGCTGGCTAGCCACATATGACTTGGCTCAAAAAAAAACAACAAAAAAAAACAAGATAGCATCAGGTAAACAGAGTCACTGATAAGAATTTGAAAATTAACAAAAAAAAGCAATGGGGAAGAAAAAAACAAGAAAAAAGCAGCTCATACATAGATCAGGCTGCTGTTTCTATATAAAGCCTATTTCACCACCTTCTGGAGTCCCATACAAAGCTTAGATATCAAAAAATAAATAAATCTACACTTCTCAATGGGTTTAACCTTAGATGTATCCCCAAGTAGCTTCTTCACAAGATGGTTTATAATGTAAGAGAAAAATCTCACCTATTTTAATACTTAGGCAAACGTAAAGTTAAAGAAAAACAATCTCTTTCAAATATTCTTGTGATGGCCAACTCAAATCACTCACTTATCTAGATTTTTTAAAAATTAACTTTGTTGTCTTTTAAAAGAAATATTGAAACAGAAAGTTTATATTTTCATCATTTTTTTCTCTCTATGGAAAACATTTTTAAAGTGATGCTATTAACGTATTAATAAAGGTGTCACACTTGAAGAATATACTCTAAAATGTGACATTTAGCAAAACTACCGGTATTTTAGTTTACCAAATTAATAAGTAGTGGTGTCATGTATTAAATAGAGTAATTAAACTCTATTCACAATTAATATGTAGATTGATGGTGGCATGTGCATCTACTACAAGACAAACACCAGGAAGGAGGAAGGCTATTTGAAATATATCACACATACTAGGTGTTCAGTGTGACTAAGTAAAGAAAACAATTCATATGCATATATTACAGGCAATGCCTTTTTTCTAAGAATGAACAGACAAAAGAACTTCCAGACCACTGGTATAGAGGACTTGCTCCATATTCTTCTTACAAAAATAAAGCGATCTATTTGCAAAGATGATACAAACTCTCCTAAGTGATAGACCAAATAGATATATTGTCACTGTGTGTTGCATCAAAAATAAACTGTTAATAATTATTTTTTGTGTAGAGACTTTGTGTGTCATTTTTAATAGCTATTAAACACCCAGAAGTTTTCAATGTAAGAACAGTCAGTGGGGGGTGGGGGGGCATGGCAGGGAGAGAAGAACACAAACTGTTATTGATATAGAAACAGACCTATTATTGTTAATGGTCCATTGTAGCACATGAACTTTCTGGATAAGTCATAGCCAAAAGTACTACATTGGAAAGTTCCTGGTGCTTTTCAACTTACTAAGCCTCAGCACTTACTTTATCAACATGGAATAAGAAAATTAAGGAGAGAGTTCTTCTTGTCAGTGGATATGAAATAGATAAATTTGTACAAGAGCCAGAAGGCAGTGGACCTCCTGCTGGAAAACAAGAAAAACGAGGAGAATTAAAAACACTTCAAACAATATTTTGCAAAAACATCAATTTTATAAAACTTACAAAGTACCAACAAAGAAACATTTTAAAAATCAACTGCAGTTACCTAACCAGCTAGAGATACTGTCAAAATTTTGATTTGTACTTTAAAAGTAATTCATGTGTATATGTCATTAAGTATGGATACACACATATACACATATATGTTTAAAAAGTGTGCAATTATGGTGTGCATTCTGCTCCTTGACTAGTTTTACTAAATAACTTTGAAAATTACCTAATGTTCTGATATATAACTGCTGTCATGCTTTTAATATATATTTATGAATTAATTTGTTATAATAAATGTTTATGGTGCTTCATATTAATCACAGTTATAACAATATATAAACAATGATATTTGAAATAGTCTCTTACAAAAGTTTTACTGTTTTCTTAAGGAAATCTTAAAGGAGATTTTGTGAATTAAAAGAAAAACCACACTAAATATTTACTACTACTACTACTACTAATGTTTACTAATAATCACTTAGAGTATCTGAACAGGTTTCAGTTCCAAACAAGAATAGGAGAATATGCATTTCTTGATAACTTTGGTAATAGATGTTACTTTTTTATTTTCCAAAATTGCTAAGAATTATTTTTATTTTAAGTTAGATATCTTCTATTTACTATTTATTTACTGGGTAGTTTTGTTTAACTTTATTTGAGAGCATTCATTTTATATAGTTTACTCACAAAACTCCTTCTATATTAAATATACTTATAAATTGCTCATCATATATATTTGTAAAGCGCATTTTTAGCTTGTATTTTTCTTTCTAATTTTTACTATACAAAAGTTTTAAAATTTACATAGTCAAATATACCAAATTATTTTAATGGTATTTATACATGGGATCATGCTTACAAAGGATTTTTTTTTCAGAGTTATATAAATAATCTTCCCTAAATCATTGAGTAATTTTACTACTGCACACATTATAGTGAAGTGTTAATGCTTCTGAAATTTATTTTGATTCATTCATAAAATCAGGAACTGATTTTATCTTTACCCAAAAATATCCAATTCAATTTTTAAAAAAAATTTTAATCCAAATGTATTTTATTTTTCTTTCCTTATTAATTGAAAATTTCAACTCTATTTGTACTCTCAACAAAGTGAGCATACACGCAGTCAGTCTCTGGCATTTATAAGCTATTCCACTTATCATCTATTCCTGTGCCTACATAAGTTGTGATGTATGCAGTTATAAGTTTGTATATTTTTGAATGAATATATAACATGGAACACAATCAACAAAGATTAAATTTTCATCTTATTTTCTCATTTTTCGTCTTCTGTTCACCATTGTGAAACTGAGAGACTGAAGATGAAAAGGCATAATTGGATTAGAATAAGAGCTCTCTTTCTGTGCCTCTGTGTGTGTGCATAGTGGTTTTCCTGACTCAACTATGATAAAACTTCTGAATACCCTACCATCTCATCTAACATTATACTAAATATGTTCCAATTGCTCTTACTCACTTATAGATTTCTTTGTTTAGAATTATGATTATAATCTATCCATAGTGCAGGCTGGGCACTTTTTCATAATACCAGATTAAAATGAATTTCAGAAGTTGTCCTTTTCTCTATAAACTACACTAAAACAAAGACACAAGAGCAAACATTTTGCTTTCCATTCACCATATCTAACTTTACTTAAAATTAACTGTATCTTTCTTGGCTAACTATGAATACCTCAGATGCTACTGGTTTTAAACATTAAAAACAAACAAACAAACAAAAAACCTCTAGAAATCCATTAAGAGTAATAAAAATAAAGGAAAATTATTTTCATGTCTTCTTTTCTTTTTCAGACTTACTCTTCCAAAGAACCAAGACAATAAGAAAGATCTTAAATGTAACATAAAAGTTGGACTATTAAACAAATTACTTGGACAAAACATATCCAAACTTATATGCATAGAAATTCTAGTCAAATTAGTAGCCAGTGCTGTTTCGTTTGTGTGTTTGTTTGTTTGTTAGCAGGATTTATTAAGAGGTCAGAAAAGCTCCCACAGAGGGAGGGAACCCGAGAGGGTTGCCCTGGTGGTGTTAATAAAAATAACTATTTAGAGACACAAGTTATAAATGAACCTCAGAGTAAAGTATCGAGAACAACCTGTGGATACTTTGACAGAATTAATGACTAGATTAATAACTATCTATAAAATCATCAAGAAAAATAGGGTTGACATTTGGATGTTTCATTAGTGACTATGGTCAGAAAACTAGCCCTATAACCTCATGAATCAATAAAAAGAAAAACTTCAGATAATTTGTATTTGGCTCTTGGTTGTGATTTTTGTTTGGGAACATTTAAGTGGAATATTTTGAATAGTCATTGCAAGTATAAATAAGACCCAAAAGGAGATGACTCAGTGGGCATTAGAATTGTATCTACTCTCTGCTCACTCCTACTCACCTTATTGCTTTATGAGAAAGAGTGTTTATCATCTAATAATGCAACGTCTAATCTGCAGTCTCTCCAAACTTTCATTAAAATGTTTAAGAGCTTCCAACTGGGATAAAGGAGGAGAAAAATTTAAAGGGAAAAAAATGATTGGGGGTGGGAGAGAAGAAAATGCAAATGAAGTAATATTTTTAGAAACTATATTAGTTCCTGCTATGAAAATCAAGCCACGCTTTGTCTGTTAAATGTGTCATTAGAAAATTGAGTCAACTTTACTTTAAATAGCTAATTTTGCACTAAAGAGACACACCCATTTTAAACAGCCCATGAAATACTGTTGTGTAAATGAAATTAAAATGTTCAGATCCAGATTTTCAAATCGTGCAACCCCGGAGAAAACAAAAAGGCAAAGATGAATAATGATCAACGTGGTGTCAGAGTCAAATGTACAGATGTCACTTTTTCCACTACCACAAAGTAAATTCAAAGTATTACTTTGATAGATTAAGTGTTTGTGCTGCAGACTGCAAACACTGACTAGCACTTCTCCAGCTGTTTATTCAGACGGCCTATCGTTTGTGAACTAATCTATTACGTTTCATAATAAGTTTGCATTTGGTTTATGTTGTTGTATCATTTTCATAGTGCATCTGCCCACAGAAAACTACATGTGATGGGAGGAAATCTAGTATGACAGTCTTGTCTTGGCATGTATCCACTTTATGAGGGGTGAAAAGGGGCGTCGTGAAAATAGTAAAACTGTATTCCCTTGTCCTCTGAAGAAAATTATTTTGGAGAGATTTAAAAAATCACGCTGGGTTATTTTCCTGAAACGATCTGAAAAACCGAAAACATCAATAGAGGGCACTAACAGGCTGTCCTGGAAAGCTTTTCACTCCATCGCTTGTGACAATGCAGTCTATCTGGGAAGGTGGGATCTTTTTGCTTCGTATAGTTGCAGACATGATATGGAGGGCTAAAGGCATCTGTACTCCCCTTCAGCAGACAGATGAACACACAAACTTAAACCACTATCATGTGATTCACTTTCTCTCTATATCAGACTTTAGCTCTAGTGCTGTATATTCTCAAACTGATTTTTCTCTTTTTCAAGTAGAGGTTTTAGAGTTCACTGTAGATAACTAAACACAACCCAGGAGAATATTTAGTCATGCAGTCAACTCAGGGTTATCTATACTAATGGAGCTATATAGGGATATTCCTCCCAAAAGAATCATCTACAAATAATAATTGTTCTTGGCCTCTTCTCCCTATATTTTGCTTTTGGAGTCATTTTTTTATAATCAGCCAGATATGATTATCGAAAAAAATCTATGATGATCTCCAAACTTTAAAACAATTAGAAAAGGCAATACAAGATGTTTAAATATTTTGGAATAGCAGCAAAACAAAACAAACAAACCGGGGACAAGCTAATGAGAGCAGATACTACTCTGTATGATGTAATTTCAGGAATTGTGGGAAAGTCTCACTTTTTCTTAACAAAAACAACCATCAGACAACTCTTCTGCATTCTCTATTCTATCAGCGCATTTTTCTTCCGTTCCCTGAATACTTCAAGAAGCAGATATTAATGGAATTGGAAACAATGAACTTTATTATTTACTAGTCTCTGCCTAAGTTTATCCCACCCCTCCTAAAGAACAGTGTGTTAGGTAAGAAGAAATGTTTACAAACACTTTAAGTGCCTCATGGGGGAAGGGAAGCGGTTGAAAAGAAAACACCATGAATGGAGAAAAAAATCTGGTTGAGAAAAGGGCACAATTCTGAAAATCTTTTAGCATTTGTTACTTTTGCTTAAAGCGGGTGCTGGAGACAAGACAAAGAAATCAAGTATTTTATGGCAGATATTTAGCTTCGAGAGTCCTCCAAATTCATTCAACAGAAATGTCATACGTACTTAGGCTTCATTCTTAATGAAATCTGGGGCAGTAATAACAAGCGAGACATGGTTCCTGTCAATAGGGAATGTAGACTTTGTCAGGAATGCAAGCACTCAAATGGGTACAAATAATAAGTTTACATATGCTAAATAGGAGGAAACACAAAAGAGCAAGTGATTAATTCTGCCTGGGAGCTTGAAAGAACTTTTAAAGAAAAAGTTATATTTGAAATTAAAAATTGAAGGGTACTTCAGGGACTGGCACATAGACCACTGAGATTCCCTCTGACAAGAGGAGAAAGCACGTGTGTTGCGTGTTGCGCATGCATGGCAGGACATGATGAATTTAGGCAATCACAGGGCTTTCCATGTTTGAGAAACAGGTCCCTGGTTTTGGGGTGCGGTGGGAAACGAGGTTGAAAAATAATAGAGATAGATTGCGATTGTTGGAGTGTAGCCTATGGATGCCAAACATTAAAGCACAGAGGAAAGGGAGGTTAGCACAATAAAACTAGATATGGAGCTGGTGAAACAGTACCCACTGAAAATAATAAGGGTCTGAAAACAAGTCAGTGTCAGTCATAATAGAAACATACGTGTGCTGGTAGCTCTAGCTTGAATGCAAATGCGTTCACTTTTCTGTGAATTTCTAAATATCTGGTGGAATAGACACAGCAGAAGCTTATTTACATGAGGAATGAGGTAGCTCCTGAGAAATATATGGGCCATAGTAATTACTGGGATTCAGAGTTGTATGATAATGCCAGGTGACCCGGTAGGACAGAAATACAAACAATTTATATGCAGGGAGGTATAAGTGCCTCGACCAAAAATATTCTGTTTAGGAAAAAAAGGAAATGGCGGTAACAAATCCTTAACTATTTCCCAGGCCAGACACAATTTCATTCTTATTTGAATTCAATGAAATGAAGCTACCAGTCTTGGTGGGATGAGTATTAGAAAATGGAAATTTGTTTTGTTTGAAATTCTATACAATAGCAAGACTGCAATCTCAATTAAAGCAACGGAAAGGTAAATGTTCTATTCTCTTTAGCCATTGGATGCAGTCCAGTTTTAGCAGGCTGAAGGGTTCTAGTGCATTAATATTTGTTTCAGACAGCAGTGGCACATTGCAAGAAACCATTGCCCAGTATAAATCATTGTGCCCCGAGGCTCCAGTTGCTGCAGCCTGGGAAAGCCTACTGTCCCCAAGGGACGTGTGGGGTTTCTCACAGGACACAACTGAACACATCAGAGCCCTGGTGGAATGAGGAGGTGCTCAGTGTGGGGAAATGCTCACTAGGTCTTAGGTTTCAGTCTAAAAATGACACATGCGATGGTTAGTCTCATATCATTGGCCCCAGGAAGTCATACTGCTGACCCTGGCTTCAAGAGAGTTGAGACGTGAAATCAACCCTGTGTCCAGAGGAAGGAGAAGTGAACATATGGAAACAGGGTTGGCACTGACTCAAGGATTATCAGCACAAAGACTACAAATTAATTAAGAGATCACCTATGAGGAGTCTAAGAAACAGTTGATGGTTATATCCGCTTTTATTTAATTTTTGTCTTCAGTATTAAGCAATTTGCACCTGTGCATCTCACTTTAAGGCTGTTTCTCTCCAGGGAGATTCCCTGAGTACTTTTCCTATAGTTTTGAGAATTTGTCTGAGATTTCTTTAAAAAGCTATCTAAACACAATGCCAGCTGCAGAACTGCACCACATTGGAAATCACATTAGAAGTCAAAGAGGTCGATCTACGTTGACTCATTGCTGTCTCCCACTTCTGAGTAGTTGCATGACCTTTGGAAGTTTAGTTAATAGATCTCAGCTCAGTTTTCCTTAACTCTAAGATGAGTACAATTTTAGTCATTTGTGTTGAACAGAAACTTAAATATAAATACAAAAATAAATAAATATATAAAATGAACAAAATAAATATAAATAAATAAAGCGCCTGGTATGTACATTTTGGTGCTCAATAAATGCCTCTTCACATCTCTTACCCTCTTTTCCCACAGATATCCCGTAGATATAATCCCTTCAGATATGTCAATTTTAAATTGGATATTGCATGAGTTGGCATAGACAATATTGTTTCTAAAATCACCATATCGCAAAGTATGCCCATTGGTTTATGCTTTTTTGTCTTATATCTCCTATTGTCTCTTTGTCAAATAAACATAAAACAACCTTTTATTTCCACTATATAAAGTATAATATTAAAAAGTATAATATTGTACCTAGAATTAAATAGAAGTGTCTTACTCAATTTAATAAACATCAATAGTAATTTTGCCATTATATCTGTATAGCTATGTCCCTTAATAATAAAATTAATTACTACTGAAAGAGCAACAACATTGATACTCATAACTAGATATAATTTTTTGGAAGTTCAATAAGAAGCAGTTAAATTTGTCCCTGTGACTTGGAAATGGTTATTAAAGTGATAAAATTGTATTAAATGATTATTAAGTGCTTAAAGCTTTATTTTAAATGCAGAAAAATGTGAAATATTTTGCATATGCTTCAGATAATGGGAGGACATAATGCTCAAGGTTAAAATTGTTGTTTTATGTTGTAGTCTTACATTTCAGTTACAGCCTGTTGCTTATTTGCTTGATGTATTTCAATTTGATGAACTTACTCCAAATTTTTCTCTAGTTTTCTATCAATTTTTTTTCTGTTATATGTAAATACATTATAAAGTTTTACATTTTTATCTGAAGACATTAATCTGAATCTAGGATTTATTTAGCATTATACAACACTTCTCAGACTTTTTATATTTTTGCCATTATCTAAATTATATCATTTTAATTTTTAAATTAATTTCCTAAATAAATGCTTAGACATGCATGTATTTCTAAACAACACTCAGATTTTTTGTCACCTTTTGTTGTCAAAACTTGCATATTTAATAGTGGTTTTCAAATGATAATCAGATACTTGCATATGTGCATATATATTTTTGCTAGAACAAACATGAAGAAATCACAACCAGAAAACTGTACTTGAACATTCAACACATAGATTATACTATAAACCACTCTGCAAATTATGTTGATACTATTAAAAAATTAAAATTGCAAGTAGTGTTTTTCTCTTCAGTATATGTCTAGTTCATTTGTCAGACGTTTTTCCTTGAATCTGATAAAATCCGAACTTCTATGTTGTTTCTTCCAGAGTTTTTATTATCTCAACTAAAAGTGTAAAACATTTAATTTATCATATTCTAATGTATTTCCACTCAGACTTTGGGTCAGATGTTATTCTGGGTGTGCAAGTGCAGGTGTTTCTGGATGAGATTAACATTTGTATCAGTAGTTTGAATGAAGCAGTGAATCCTCCCTAACGTGGGTGGGGCTCATCTAACCAATCACAAACCTTGACAAAAACAGAAAGACTGAGTAAGAGGGAATTTCCTTTGCCTGACTCAATGAGCCGAGATATCACTCTTTTCCTGCCTTCAGACTCTGGCCAAAACCTTGACTCTTCTTGGTGTTGAGCCTGCAGGCATTTGGATGAGAACTATACCATCTTGAATCCTTTCACCCTCTGTAATTGGCTAATTCTCTTCTCTCTCTCTCTCTCTCTCTGATCTATATAGACTATTGGTTCTGCTTTGCAGGAGAATCCTGCTCACTGTATTATAATGTACAATTGAAATAGAAGTTGAGATAATATAATATTTCATTAAAATAAAAATACTTTTGAAAAATGACTGTAACTATTTTATTATATGTGCCATATTGTTATGTAAGTGGAAATGAAATTCTTGAGAAATATTTCAGTTGCTAGTAGTATTCAGTAGATACTAAAGATGATTCTACTGTGAATGTAGCCTAGCTCATTTCACTCATGTATTGATAAGAATGCTGTGGTCCAGGCAGGAAAATTACTCCTGAAAGATCACAACATTGAGAACAATATCACTTTACTTCATTTAAATTAATCTCATCATTCATATAAATTAGGGAGCAAAATAAGTCTCAAATATCTTCACATGAATTATATTCTAGGCACAATTAAAGTCATATTTTGAAGAAAGTATACAAAACAAAAAAATAATTAATTATAGTCTGATAATGTCAAATTTGCTAAAAGGGATTAAATTAATATTTTGCAAAAATCTTGTGATAAATAGTCTCTGGGTATTAAATGTGCTGTATTAGAAGAATGCCAGTAAAACAATGAGGGGTGAACAAATGAAGGCATTTTAGAGACCTGGTCAAGGGTACTGTATTTCTGTTTCAGAAAGATTCACTGCTGATTTTAAGAAATGCTATTTACCCTCAAAATAATGCATATTATATCACAAAGAATAATAACAACATTAAATTGTACTTATTACTTAATTCAAATGTTTCCTTCAACATACAAAAGCAACTTTGTGATCTTCCAAAAAATTTATAGACTCTATTGTCAAAATGAAAAAGATGGGTTAAAAACAATTTACTAATTTTATGTCCGTGCCTATGTCTTTTTTTAAAAGTACATGATAATAGAGTCAAACTATTTTAGAGACCCTCAGAGGAGACAAAGACATAAAATCTATGAAAGCATAATGTTGCAAGAACAATCCTTGTATTTGGAATCACACACAATTCAAATCATTGAAAAAATAAATATAAAATACTATTTTTGGCAAACGCTATCAATAAATGAGTCATTCATTATATAAAACATAATTTATGAAAGCCAGTAGAATCTTGAAATGCAGACATTAAATACTGTGGTTATGATACAAGAGATTTTTTTCCCAGAATGCTTAAATCAGAGGCACAATCTAACAACTTCTCAAGATTCTATGATCAGATGTCCATTAGAAAAAGGACAATGAAAAAGGCAGTCTTTGAAAACTATGAAGGAACTCACAGTAAATGGTAACATTTAATTCAAGAACAAATATCTATACCGCTTTTATATCACACCCGCATTCCTTAGAAATGTCTAGCTCTGTCGTATTAAACACCACACAATTTTGCTGGGTTTCCATTTTCTGACCTTTTTCTTGCAAACCAAATAATGGGCAGCCTTTAATAAGCTATATCCACCATTGTCTTAATAATTTCCGTCAATCTTGTTGGCAAGATCACTGAAGAGCCAATTTTTGTAATGACGGCATCCAGAGCTGCCGGTAGAACTCTCAGGAATGTGACGTCCACAGTAAGAATATTGCTGATATTGTCTCTTAACACCATGCCTGATTTCTTTAAACAAATGATCTACAGTCGAACTGTTCAGATATTGATGGCTTCTATATTTGGAATTGGTCCATTTTAAATCTGTTTAATAAATCCCACATGAATTAGAATTTGAGAGCCTCTAATAAGTTTCAATATTTTTATTCTAATGCTGTCATGAAATCAATAGGTTAAATATCACTTTAATGACTTTTCAGGAAGTAATGATCTCCCTATTTAGGAATGAGAAGAACGTTCCTTCCTATTTTTACTTTTGTCTAACTTACATTTTTAATCAGTTAAATTTTTAATATTTTCTTCATGTTTTTAGAAAGAGAAAAATCACCCTACAAATGTAGAGCACAGATTTGTCATCTATTTCAATCTTCCAAGTCCTCTATCTTCCTTCACTTCTCTGAAGTAAACACTATTAAATTTTTGCTATATATCTTTCTAACTTTTCTCTAACATTTTATATTAATATAGTTTCTTCTTAACATAAATCATAGTAGATAAGTCATAGTAGATATATTGTTGTTTAATTTTCCCCCACAAGATGATTTATCTAAGAAACCCTCCATGCAATTTCTGAAAGATCTACCTTGTACCTCATTCTATGTATAAATCTTTCCATCCTCTTTTCCCTATGAAAAACAGCATTGCAAAGGATATTTTAAAAAGTGTATGTTTGGACACCAATGCATATATTCATGACCTCTAGATCCCTAGGATTAAATTGCAGGGTTAAGTAATAGGCATGTTAGATACTTTAATAAAATATGTTAAAGTGCATGATCAAAACCTCATATAATTTAATGTTTCCACAACAAAAAGCAGCATCATTATCCCAATTTGCATGTTTCCATAAAATTTGCCAAAGCATTATACAAATAGGGTAACATAACATATATCAGATAGTTACAGAAGCATTTAACATTTTCTTTATATTTTACCAGTTTTTGATGCAATTTTTCTTATTCATTTATGGAAACATTTTTGTATGTATTATTATAAACACTTTGTATACATGCATTGTCGATTTCTGCTGTTGCAATTCCGCATATAAAATGTGTGCTGAAATTTCTGCGGCTTACAAAATCAGTCATTTATTCTTTTAATCTTAAGTCTGCAGTTTACCTGAGCTTTGGCCAAACTTGCCTGGTCACTCCTGGGCTCTTGTCTGGAGATCAAGTTTGAGAATCAACTTTAGTTTCTCACACATCAGTCTAGAAATCAATGCTTTTCTACTATTGATGGCAAAAGTGCAAGAAAAAAAGTCTGATCACATAAGCACATTGAAAACTGTTGATTGGATGCTTAGACATTATAACTTTAAAATGCCACTAATCAAATCACGTCACAATGGCCATGTCGAAAGTCATGACAGGAGTCATAAAAAACTTGAAATGAAAGAACATTTGTGAGCAACTAATCCTATCTGTGCTATGTTGTGAATGTTTTCTCTCAATCAATTGCTTATGGTGTTTGTCTTACACATGGTTTTTGAATTTATGCACTTTTTTTTTGAGAAAGCAGGATTTATTGCAAGGATAGAAAAACTCCCACAGTGAGAAGGAACATGAGGAGGTTGACTCATCCAGGCATTTTGATAACCTGTTCATTTACCAACTCTGAGTTTTGTGTCATACTTAAGTCACCATGCTAATAAGAAATATTATCCTATATTTTCTTTTAGTTCTTTTACAGCATTGACTTTCAAATTTAAATCCTTTGTTCTGATCCAATTTTGAATTTGTTGTGCACATTTTAAGCAAAAACTCTTTTGTGGGTTCTAACTTATCTTTCCAACTTTCAAAAAATAATTTTTATTACCTGATTCCTGCACGAGTTTAAAATGCAATCTACTTCATATACTTAGACTGCCATATATGATTTGCTTTATTTCTTGCTTCCCTATTTCTTTCTGTTTATCCCCTTCTGTATTTTGGCACCAAAACCATGTGGTTCTCACTTCTGTAGCTTTATAAAAATGCTTGGTATATAGTGAAGTCAAATCTTAAATCATTGCTTCTTATTTTTTGCCAATTTTTCTTGACTTTTTCTGTATATTTTATCTCTTGGGTATTATAAAAAAGTTATCCTTCTTCAATTTAAAAATGCCTTAGGGATTTTGAAATATATATATGTTTAGATTGAATATGTATATATTTAGATTGAACTCCCTGAAATTGCAGTTAGTTCCCCTTTTAGTCCCATAAAATAGTCATTTGTTATGATTCAACTCAATATATAAAATTCATTTGGAAGAAATTACATCTAGACAGTATTGATTTTTCCCATCCTGAAAGATTATATATATATATTATTTTTTTTAATTTATTTTTTTTCTTCATCATATCTTTTGTTTGATTTGTTTTAGTTTTCATCTAGATCTTTTATTGGTTTTTTTTAGTTATATTAGTTAGATCTTTGAGGTTTAATTTGTTATTAATTAATGGGAATTGCTTTCAGTTGTATTTTCTAAAGTAGAAAGTTATGATTTATTTACGATTTATAGAAAAGATAACAGTTTGCATAAGTTTATGACTTTTTGTAGGGAAGTTATGGAAGTTAAGTATAGTTATTCATCTTAAGTGTTCTGAGGCCAAACTATTTTGGCTCAAGTTCCAACTCCATTGCTTATTTGTTAAATTACACTAAACAAGGAGTTAGCGTTCTTGGCTTCAGTTTCCTACTCTTTAAAAAAAAAGTGAACGTAAAGTCTTCTGCCTAAAATGCGGTTGTACGTGTAGGTTGTACATGTAGTAGATTAGTACATGGACAGCTCTCAGGAAACGTGTGCTCCATAAATGTCAGCTACTACTTTGCATTTGTCTTCCACACAATAGTCGCCTCTTAACTATGATGGAGTATAACATTTTAAACATTTGTTTAGAATTTTATTTCATCATAAACCATTTGAAAATTAAGTCCACATTATTCTAAAGTTAGCATAGTAGGAGAAAAAGAATAAAGAAGGAAGAATGAAAAGCAACGGTCTGAAAGCCTAGGGACTTAGGTTTTGGTATCAGTTCTATTAACTGCATCTGAATGACTTTCCTTTTAGCATCTTTATTTTTTAAAAAGTTATAAATAACTTATAACAGGACTTTTTTCTATGAGCACCACAATATGGTTCTCTGACAGTATCTACCCCAATATGAAGCCCCTAGATGATTGTTGATTAATGTTGATAGATGTATGGTTTCTGATGTTTTATATGGAAACCTATATAGCTAAAAATGTGAAGTTGCTAACTGATATTGAGCAGCTGGACCAGATATGTAGATAGGAACAAATTTTACTTAGATAGTATACCTTTGAACTATCATTTGAGGGTATTTGGAAGAGTTACTATGTGAATATCGGGGGTGCCAAAAATATGTATACACATTTTAAGTATGATGTTTGCTCAAAAGATGGCATTCATCAAATGAATGCTAGTGTCACAATGAGACAGCTGGACAAAGAAAACGGTGAAAGCACTGTTGAGCGAATGTCATACTACACATCGCTACCGTCGTTCAATTCAACTTTGAAAAGTCATACATAGACAACAACTCTTAAAATGTGGACACATTTTTTTGCACTCCCTTTGGCCCATACGCTTGTAGCGTCGTATGATTCATAAATCCCGTAAGAACACTTGCATACCTGAATAATCTGCATCTATAAGTTGACAATGTAACTGATAAGAAATTGGTTTGAGGAAGAAACATCCAGGTTTTAGTTCTATTTCTGTTATGAACCAGGTAAGCACGATAGACCTCAATATGCTTTGTATCTCTATTTTTATTTTTAATGAAGGTATACTTTACAAAGAAATACACAGATTTTAAGTGTGAGTGGTTTTGTCAAATGCGCATATCCACGCTACCATCTCCTCAATCAAACTACAAAACACTTCCGTAGATCTCCAAAATATGGCTCAAATTCATTTTCAATCACTACAACAGTAATAATTCTCTAATTGGGATTATTGGAAAATAATTGGAAAAACTTTCCATTTGAGTATTTTTAATCACTCCTTTTATTATATTGTAAGTGCATATTTCTTTTTTTTTTTTTTTTTGAGTTGGAGTCTCACTGTCACCCAGACTGGAGTGCAGTGGCCGCTCCCAGCCACCGCAGCCTTGACCCGCTGGGTTCCGGCGATCCTCCCACCTCAGCCTTCCAAGTAGCTGGAACTACAGGCACGCACTACCACGCCCGGCTAATTTTTGATTTATTGTAGAGATGAGGTCCCGCCAAGTTGCCCAGGCGGGTCTCGAACCCGCGGGCTCAGGCCATCCACTCACCTCAGCCTCCCAAGGCGCGGGATTACAGGCTGAGCCGCCAAGCCCGGCTTTAAGTGCATATTTCAATGTTTTTATTATATTCACAAAAAGTGCAACTATTATGACAATTTTACATCACCTCAAAAAGAAACATCATGCAAACCCTTATGCCCCACACTCCAAGCAACTACCCATTTACTATCTGCCTTTATATATTTATTTATTCTAGACATTGCTTATAAGTTGGATAATAATTTGTTTTTGTGATTGACTTCTTTTAGTTAACACAATGTTTTCAAGTTCCGTTTATGTTTTAGCATACAGTAGTACTTAATTCTTTTTTGTGGCTAAGCAATATCCCATGATATAGATATATCCCATTTTATTTATGCATTTATCAGTTGATGGGTATTTAGGTTGGTTATTATGTATAACCTTACTATATATAACCATTAGGTTATTATGAATGATGCTGCTATATAGACATGCATGCACATGTTTTTTTTGGACATATGTTTTTGTTTGTCTTTGGTATATCCCTGGAAGTGAAATTGTTGGATCATACAGTAACTCTATGTTTAATCATTTGAAGAACTACTGAGCTGAACCATTTTTCATTCCCAGCAACAACATATGAGTGTTCTGATTTATTCACATGCTCTTTTTGTTACAATTTGTTTTGTTTATTTTTAGCATCCTAGGGGGTGTGAAACAGTATCTCGTAATTTTTACTTGCATTTTCATGATGGCTTATAATATTGACATTTTTTCACACACTTAGTTCCCCTGTGTACATCTTCCTGGAAGAAATGTATATTCAGATGCATTGCCCATTTTTGATTGGGTTATTGGTCTTTTATTTGTTGAGTTGTACGCATCCACTATATATTTTAGATACAAGTCCCTTATCAGATATGTGATTTGAAAACATGTTTGTTCATTGTTGTTTATTTCGTTTTCTTGATACTGTCCCTTGAAGCACAAAGGTCTTAAAAAGCAGTACTCCTTCCCTTTGGTGGTTGTTCTGATTCTTATTTATAAATAACTCATTTCAAATATGTCGGATAGGTTGCAAGACAAACATAACAAGGTGTTACAACCTGAGTCGTTTCAACAACAGATTTTATTGTCTCTTAGTTCTGGAGGCTGCAAGTCTAAATTCAGGGTGTTGGCATGGTGGGTTTCTCTGGAGGGCTGTGAGGAAGAATCCGTTCCATGTCTCTCACTATCTTCCGATGTCTTTCTGGCAATATTTGGCATTCCCTGACTTCACCCCAATGTCTGCCTTCATCTCCACATGGCATTATCTCTGTGTGGGTGGCTGTGTCCAAATTTCATCATTTTGTAAGGTTATCAGTTATATTGGATGAGGAGCCCATCCTATTCCATTATGATCTCATCTGAACTTAACTGATTATGTCTGCAACAACCTAATTTCAGGTAAGAACACATTCTGAGGTTCTTGGGTTCTTGGAGGTCAGGACATCAACATATGAATTTTTTTTGGGAAAAACAATTCAACTCATAACAGATACACAATCAAATAAATGAACATCACTTAGTAGAAAATCTTGAAATGCATGTCACTCTTAACTAAGTATGAGGTTCTCTCTACACAGTCTCATTTGCTTTTCTCATAACCATTTGACTTGACAAGCAGTACTTACATCTTATTTCCAGTTTGCAGATGAAGCAACGGCACCCAGAGTGATGACCAATTTGCCTCCATTTATTCAGTTTCTCCGTATCAGAAACACAGGAGTATGAGCTCCCCACTCTGCTTTTACATATATGAGTGTTCTGATTTATTCACATTCTCTTTTTGTTATAATTTGTTTTGTTTATTTTTAACAACTTAGTGGGTATGAAACAGTATCTTGTAATTTTTACTTGCATTTTCCTGATGGCTTATGATATTGACATATTCAGGGCTTTTACGTTCCTTGAGGTCATTCTTATGATTATATCAAGATATTGAAGCGAAAGGCGACATCAGCAAAAGTCACAATGCGAACAGACTTCTGTGAGTATGTGAGAAATAAATACTCTAGAGAAATGGCATAAAATTTTATCCCACAGCATTAATACCTACATTCTGTGAGTTTTAATCAGCTATGCAATCTGGGAAATACAGAATAAATAAAACAAATTATTCCTGCTCTCAATGTGCTTATAGTCTATTAGGGAAGTTAAAAATAATATAGAAAATAGTGCATAAGAAAACAAGATCCGAGAAACTATGATGAATTGCTCAATTGTGCGATTCAGACAGAAAATGGAGAATTCAATTCGGGTGGACTGGAGCATTCTAGGATGGTTTTATTATGAAAATTGGTCTTTAATAAGAGACTAAGGTAAGGTTATGGAGCCTGGAGTCACAGAAAGGAGAACGTCTTCCTGGCCAGGTCAAAATTTAACCAAAGTAACAATTTGGAATTGTAAATCCTCTGAGGGGAAGGGGCAGTTCAAATTATATAGGCTGAAGAAGAGAAATAATTGTATACTTAATAACAGTAATTACAAAGTAGAACAGCATTTTTCTCATTTAGTTACTTATTATATATTTGTTGATTATTAAATCGCTACACTAATAGCTATAAAATTGTATGTTGTTTCCAAAGCATTCATCCAGCAAGAAGAAGCAACTCTCAAGCATAAGATCCAGTTTCAATTCACAGTCTAAAGAAAAATTAGAGCGTATTACAAGTAGTGGATTGAACTCCCCAGCACCTAAGTACTGTATTAGTTCACTACCCGGTGGCACGGAGTCTGGGCCAGGAGAGAGGCGAGCCCCTTTCCACGGAAAGTCAGTCCTAATCTGGGGGGTCAGTACTCTCCCCTGCATGCCTACTCAATCCATCTCTATTTTTCTGGAACTACCAACAAGGATGCCAAATGTGATCCATGCCCTTGCGTTAGAATGGGAGCCATCAACTCATTCCACACAGGTCAGCAAACAGCAATCATAGGCTAATGGCTTTCCGTGGCCACTACCCCAGGCTAGGTGCAAAGGCCGACCTGGAGGTCAGAGGCTCTGCGTCCAATTACCCATCCCAGGAGCTATCTGGTACTTCTCTAAAAAAGTAATTTGCTCGGTGCAAAATGAAAAGTACTACCTGATTGGCTGTTTTCCCAGTGCTGCTTTTGAAATGTCTAAGAGTTTTTAAAGTGGCAGATCGGAGAGCCTGGGCTCTTGGCTCAGTATTCCGGAGGTTTGAGGCAGTGGCGATGGGAAAACTAATAAGGAGAAAAGTCAGGTTATGTTATGCTGAGAAGTGAGTCAAGATTGAATGCATGACAAAGCCTCTTGGGCTCAAATACTCATGCAACTGTTACTGATGCAAAATATATTACAGTCATTCCAAAATGTTCTTAAGGAAAGATTGTCTTCCACAAAATAATTAGATGATATTAGCAATTAGAGAAGTGGATTAGTTGAAAACAATTACTACACCATTAGAAAAGGAAGACGTATAAAGAGTGACTAATTTAAACATTTGATATTAGTACATTATGACTCCAGAAATGTTTTTTTCCAGAAGAAGTTTAGCCCAAACTGTTAAGTGAACAAGTTCTATGTGTATTATCTTAGACTTCAGGATAGTTTAAAAAAAAAAACTAATAGAAAGACTATCAAAAATGCAAAGTCAAGAATCTTGGATGAAAATACTCTGAAATGAAATAAACTTAAACCTCAGCACCCTCAAAATCACAGGCTACTTCCAAAGCACTAGCATCTTTTTTTGTTTATTCATTTTAGCACTTTTTCCCAAGAAGATCCAAGTAATTTGGACGCACTCATATCACCAGACTAATTATATTATGAATCTTCACAAACCTATGAACACTGTGTCTTTCTGTGCTTTTCAGTCTAAGCAAAAATCACCAAAAATAATGTTTGAACAGACTCCTCTCTGTGGGCCTCTGGGGGGAGACACAGTCCAAAAAGTGGTTGCAACATTTTTCGTGCCAGTTTGTAGCATCACTACACAGACACACAAAGACAGATGTAAATGCAAACGTGAAGATGAAGTAATAATAGATGGTAAGATTTTTAAAAATGCCCCACTTCTGTACTTAAGAAGAAAGTTAAAAGTGTCTCATTTATACAATATCCAATTGTATTTACTGACACAGAAATTACATGACTTTCGATTTGTAAAAGAGACCTAGCTTGTCTATAATGCTTTTTAGGGTGAAATAATTCTAAGAAGTCACAAGAACCTTATAAGGTGCTGTGTTATTTATGCTAGACATTAGCTCAGATAATAACCATAATGATTTATCATATCTATTGACTTTCCCATAAAGTGTGTGTATGTGTGTGCATACACTAGATTATTCAAATTAATCACAGGAGCACATCAATTATTTTTTTCAACATGTCATCAAAATGTGTTATAGAATATCTTCATAATATTGATACATGAAACATCTTAGAGTGTGATCAAAGTTTATAAATATCGAGAGCCATGTTCTTTTAACAAACAGTTATAGTCCAAATTCTAAAATAACTTGCTTTGAAAGCCACTTTTTTGTTATTGTTGCCAATGCATTTTAAAATATTTTATTTTAAAGTATTTTCAGGTGTAGACATTTTTAAAGGTATAGAACGTTCCTGTACACTTTTTGTCCCTCTTTAGTGGATGTTAACATCTTATACAATTATAGCACATTTATCTAAACCAGGGAATTAACATGGGCTCAAAACAATGACCCAAGCTACATACCTTATTGAGTTTTACTCATTTTCCCCTTAGTATCCTGTCAAGAAAACAATGACAAATTCCACATTGTATTTAGTGTTTGTCTCTGTAGGCTTCTCTAACCTGTTTTACCGTCTTGTCTGGTCTTGCATTTTGCTGCTTCTCTTTTACCAGGAATTTCATTTATTTTCTGAAGCAAAAAGACAGATATCAATTTTTACTGCTTATCCGTCATCACAATGTTTTTTATTAGTACGTCAAACATTGCAACTTTATACAGTGAAATCATCAATAATTATATGAAAATATTCAAAACCACACAGATATTTAGAATTATATCAAGAAGAAACAATGCGAACACATAAAATGTGTAGACATCTTATGCTGTATTTTTTCATTATCTCAATATTTGTTAGAAATAAACATTGTTAAGTCCCATTTTATATGTAATGAAATTGAAGCTCAGAAAAATTAATTGCTCAACATCACTTAGCTGATCAGTAGCAGATCAGAATTTAAACACAAAATTTTAAAAAAATCATCACACATGTGCTCTAGAAAATCTCCAATGCATGAGTTTTGCTGAAAAGTACACTCGATTAGATTTTTGTAGAATGTCAGACTTGAATCCTGAAGAATCTACACCTTTTTCAACTGTCTCCCACACATTCAACTGTTTACTCACAAAAAATGGGACACAATTCATAGAACTATTAGTTACCAAGCCTTAGTGTGATCCATAGATCCGTAGCTTTGCACTTAATATCTCTGCTTTTAATTAGGCAGTTTCAAATATCACGTACACATAAATAAGTCATAGTAACACTCTTCACATACATTTCAATAGGTTGACTACTCCCTATCTGAAAACCAGTACTAGATGTGTCTTTCGTATTGCCTCCCAGTTTTTAGAAGAGTCATGTTCAGAGAGGTCTACCCATATATTCCTTCCCCAAATGTCCTTGTCATCAAGTTACCATGCAACTCGAGCTGCCCATCACAAAGTGAGTGTTGTCTGACCTACCAAGCCCCAAGACTGGATATGCATAGCGGTACTCCATCCTTCAATGGAAATTATATGTGTGTATACATTTTTACATCATTTATATATTTATATATACTTATACATGATATATGCCATATGTATTTATAAATGATATGCACATTTATTTATATTTATGCATTTATATATATAAATGTTGGACTCTCCATGCCTCTGAAACAACAGGAATATAAAGTAATTATTGTGTTGGCTGAAATGATTGATCTTAACTCACAAACCTTTTGGGGAAATATGCGACTCCACTGTGTAGGTAAATAGTGTGTTTGGAATACAGTAGATTCCTAGGACATATCTTAGTGTTACCATGCCCTATAATTAAGGTCAACGGTAAATTACAACCTTTTCCAGGTAGGTCTATGTATGGCTCAGACCTTTTGAAAAATGAAGATTTGGGTCATCTTGTACAACTTGAAGAGGATACAGAGTCCCCCAATATTTGTTTAAACACTATTTCTGGTTGTGTCTATTAGGGTGTTTCTGGGATGATGAGATTAGTATTTCAATCAGTAGACTGAGTAAAGCAAGTTGTCCCCCCTAATATGAGTAGATGTCATCCAATCCACTGGAGGCCTGCATAGAATAGCACTCAGAATAAAGAATTCATACCCTTCATGTTTTTCATCTGGGACATTGGTTTCCTGTACTCAGACTAAAACTTACACTATTATTTCTCCTGGTTCTCAGGTGAAAAACTAGCCTCCCTCTTCTTAGCCTCCACCATTATGTGAATCAAGTATCTATCTATCTATCTATCTATCTATCTATCTATCTATCTGTCTGTCTGTCTGTCTGTCTGTCTGTCTGTCTATCTATCTATCTATCTACCTACCTACCTATCATGTATTCATCTCCATCAATTTTATTGGTTTTCTTTTTCTGGATAATCCTAACTAGTACTGACAACCAGGTGAAGACACAGAGAAATGACAACATTCTGCAACCCCAAAAAAGAGAGACCTCAGTAGAAAACAATCTGCCAACATCTTGATCTTGACTTACAGCCTCCAGGATAGTGAGGAAATAAATGTTTGTTATTTGTCACCTACCCTGTGGTATTTTGCTGTGGCAGCCCTAGTAAACTAATATAGGCATTCATAGCTATAGAAATAACAAAGTAGCCAGACCTGTATGGAGCATAAACTATTTGAAAGACTGTGGAATGAGTAATAAATGACTTTCCCAGGCCATGGTAAGACTCCTCTTCCCTTTTAACCTTCAAATTAGTTATAAATTAGTAGCTAATTAGTTATTAGGAATTAGTAACAAATTAATTTAAACTTAATATGTTAAGGCAATATCTACTTATGATATCAAAGTTTCGTTAGATCAAGTCTTGGCCCCAGCTGACTACCAGTTTTGAACAGAGGTGCTACCCAGGTTGAATTCTCATTCGCAGCTTGAAGTCTCCATCCAAACCCATTTATATTTTTGACAGAATTCAGCTCCTTGAAGTTGTAGAACTGAGGTCCCGTTTTTCGGTTGTGTTGTTGTTTGTTTGCTTGTTTACTATCTGATGAAGAATGGTTGTTCTCAGCCCCTAGAGGCTGATCTCACATCTTTGGCATGTAGATCCTCCATCTTTCAACTCAGAGATGGAGAATGTTCCTAGTATTTACTCTGCCTGACTTCAGTAAGAACCCAGTCCCATTTAAGGGTTTGCCTGATAAGGTTAGTCACACCCAGATAATCTCTCTTTTGATAGGCTCAAGGTCAACTTAATATTCTAATCATGGGTTTGATAGTCCACCATATTCACAAGGAAAGATAATTCTCCAAAGCATGTATAGAAAAAAGCAGAAAGGCAAATGACAAACCATGAGAATACATAAATAATGAATATATTTGTATTTGTGTATATCATATAAATAATTGAGAAGAAAGCAGGTAGTTCAATTAGAAAATAGACAAAAGTCTTGAACAGGATTTTTAAGAACGAGTATTTCCAAAGGACAATAAGCCTGAAAAGGTGCTTGATATCATTAGTCATTAGGAAAATGGAAAGTAAAAGCACAATAAGATGTTACCATCCTCACAGAAGAAAGACTAACATGAAAAGGCAGGATAATACCAAGTATAATACCAAGTAACAGTGAGGATAAGAACAACTGGTCTCTCATTACTACTAAAGGAAACACAATAAGTACAAACTATTGTAGCATATTTTTAAATCTGTGTACGTGTTGGCAATTAGCACACACAATTTGCAATTAACTCTGCAATGTCTCCCTCCAAATGGTCTATATCTAAATATTCTGACTCTAGTCTTGACCATGTGACATGGTTTGGTCAACAGGACATAAGCAAATGTGACACAAGAAGTAGCTTGGGAATAGTTGGTCTGTTTGAGTTGGCTCTTTTTTGCTGGTCTTGGGAATTCTACCACCACCACCCAAAACAGCTTACCAGATGATAAAGGACTAATGATGATGAATGGCATTGATGAGTGACCCATGGTTCTATTGCTATTGATGACAACCAGCCTACTGCTAGACATGTGCATGAGGCCATCATCTGCCAGCTGGCTGCAAATGCAGAGCTGAACTCAGCTGGAATGGATGGAGCAAAAATGAACTATCCCAGATGAGTCCAGTTCACTTCACAAGCCCCACAACCTTGAGCTATTGTTTTAAGCCACTACTATATTTTCAGGTGGCTTGATATTCAGAAAAAGCTAACTGCCAAAACCACTTTGGAAGATTCTTCGGCAAAATCTGACCTACACATACCCTGCTATTCATCAATTTCACCCCTAGAAAAGACATATACAAAAAATGTTCACTGTATCGCATTATTCGTAATAGCCTGCAACTGAAAATAACACTAATATTTATCAATCGTAGAACACACAAATAAATTGTAAAATAGGCAACGAAACACTACATAGCAATGAGCATGAAAAAACTATTGGTAGTTGCACAACCTGAATGCCTCTCATAAATACTAAATGTGGAGTAAAACAATCAGACACACACACACATCAAATGAAATAGACACCAATGCAAAAATAACGTGCTGCATTATAAGATCCATAACCCAGACAATCCTGAGCAAAATATTTTTATAATAGCAAACATTTTCACGTGCGTTTACAATTTAAAATTGTTTTCATACCTATTATCTATTTTAATCCTCACACACATAGACACAAACACACACAATGTGATAGATAGCATTGGTAATTACTATCCCACTTTATAAATGGAGCAAGGTTGATACAGAGAAGTTAATTAACTTGCAGAATGACACACAGTTCATGAGTACCAGCACATGATTTAACTTTAGGTTTTTGCGTTGGCCTTTTATCATATCATGCTACCATTTTCATGTCATTTGCACTATAAGATAACATAGATGAACACTTGTAAGCTTTTTAAATTTCAAGGCTAATAAGACATGAATCATTACAAAGTCTTGTTTCCAACCTGGGACAGGTCTCCCTTCCTTAGGAAACCTGGTGGTCCTTGGGAGGTCAACATATTAATGCTAAACTTAGTGTGGAAGAGAAAAGGCAGATTAGAACCACAAAGAAATGCATCTTCCATTTTATATCTTACAATGAATGGCTATCATTAAAAAGACAAAAAGCAACAGATGTTGGCAAGGATATGAAGAAAAGAGAGCTCTTATCATTGTTAGTGAAGATGTAGACCATTACCAATTGAAAGCAGTATGAAGATTTCTCAAAGAACTAAAAATAGAAGCACATTCAATCCAGAAATCCCACTAGTGGTATTCATTCAAAGAAAAGAAATCATCATATCAAAAGATACCATCACACACACACACACACACACACACACACACACACAATGGAATACTATTCAGCCATAAAAAGAAGGGAATTGTGTCTTATACAATAAAGTGGATGGAACTGGATGTCATTATCTTAAGTGAAACTAGTCAGTCACAGAAAGATAAATATTGCATGTTTTCACTCATGAGTGGGAGCTAAATAATGTATACCCATGGATACAGACTACAGAATAATAGACATTGGAGACCCAGAAGAATGGGAGGGTGAGAGGGGGGTGGATGATGAAAAGTTACTTAATGGGTACAATGTAACTTATTTGGGTGGTGGTTACACTAAAAATCCCTGAGGTCACCACAACAATATATGCATGTAGCAAAATTACACTTGTATCCTACACATTTATACAAAATAAAAACAATTATTATCAGAATTGAGTAGCAGAGTATTGTACACCACCCAGTCCATTTGAATAGTGCCAAGAATAATGCATTTAACAGTAAATATGCAATCATTTATATAATATTTTGTTTCTTAGACTCTAGACTAAATTATGTGAAAGACTGGCATATATTCGGCAAGGTTGCTATATTCCAGGAGGTACTTATACGTAGAAGGAGATATTAATAGGAAGGGTTATGAATTGTTCTTTTTAAAAATTTATTTTCTCTGAATAATATCGTATGTCTTATATTGCCACCTTTTACGGGAAGACTAATAAAAATAGGTAAGTAAAATCAGAAGACATTGTACAAAATGATAAACTTCTTAGACCTAAATAAATAGAGAAGCATAGCCCAACAGTTGGACACTGTTGGGGAAAATACCTAAAAGTAGATGGTTGAAAGATTTTTTTATTCTATTCATTATTCTGTGATATATGTCTTGATGACAACGAATTTTTGATGAGCTTCAGAGAAACATAAACATATGTCAGTTTATGCTTACTAAAATTTGCCAAAAACAGACATTTTTCAAAAGAATTTTTTGGAGAATAGATGGTCTTTAGAGAGAAATTATGTTTATCTGTGTCATACATATACAAGTAAATTATATCAGTCTTGCTAGCCAATTCTGGATAACTGAACCAAATATAAATTGAATTTTCTTTTTTTCTACATATCAGGATTACTGTAATCAAAGATGAAAGTAAAATTTAATACATTTGAAACACTATGAGTCAATGCCTCATCAACAAGGGTACCTGCATAATGAACATTTATATACCTAGCCTTGAATTGCACCCCACATCTTTAAAATTAATATTTTTAAATAAAGAGTCATTGCCTCGACTTTTCAAAGCCTGAGTAAATATAACAATTTGCTAAACACAGAAGGTAAGTTTAAAGGATTAGTTTAATAGCATATTCATGACAATGTAATTGTCTTTTAAAAATTTTGGTTTTACAGCTTACAATAACTCTAAAGATTTCCGCCCCCCCCATTTATTTATTTTTTCTTTGAAAAATACAAAGTATTTAGGTCTAGAAGCTATCTCCATGTTGACCTTACAACTAGAATAAGGGTAATAGCTTTAGAAGTATGACTGAATGACCAGTACATTATTTGAACAGTATATTTATTCATGTATCATTTTTAATTATATCAGCATTTATATCTGGGTCATAATTTTTCACTTTCAATCTAAGGTTTAGAGATGGTGATAGAAATTATCCTGTTTTCTTACTTACTACTGCAAAAACGTTTGCTTTCTGTGGGACAACTTGTCACAAAATCATATGATTCCATTGATCAGAGTTCAAAAGGAGAGAAAAAAAGATCTAAAGTGAGGTAACAACTGACAAAATATAAATTTAGCATTAACTATATGGATTAGAAGTAACTTTCCTAAACACAAGAGAAAAAACTGAGCGTTCTTCAAGTTTTTTTCACTAATTACTTATGTGATTTAGAACAAATAATTTAACCTCTCTGTTCTTTTATCTCCATCTGTTAATTTATATTCTATGAAGTATTTTTGTGTCTTAGCATATTTGCAAGGTAAAGTAATGTTGAAAAGGAAAAAAGAAAGGGCCATCTGGAAAATGAAGATAATAATACAGTAATTGTCAAACAGTTTGAATTTTTTGGAAGAAAAAATATGAAGCAATTTGAAGCATTATTATTTAATGAAAGCAGCTATATCTGTAACTCACATGAGCATAACTGTATAAATTATAAATGGATTTTTTTTTTTTTACTTTGAGTAGAAACTGGGAGGTGAAAATTGTCATTCATCAACCACCTGATATGCAAAAAAGGAAAGAAACTTGATTTATCATCTACTGGCTTAATAGGCAAGTCAACTTAAGACTGAAATTATCTTTCTTACAGCGACAAAAAATTGTTTATTATACTGATATTTTGGCTTGCCTCTGTTTTTTCATTGTTAACGTAAAAGTTAACCTTAAACTGCTCATCAATATTTTTATTGTTTTCTAAATTGACATAATATCATTTTCTACACATTCAGACTTGCATAGAAATATTTTGTCATAGTTATGACAGTATTATTTTTCATATTTCCTATTGGGTATTTCCACTGATTGTCCTCACTCTTCAAGAAGCATTTATCGGGCACCTGTTAAATGCAGTGTACTAAAAATTGTGAGGTTTTCAAGGATAATACTATAGTTCGCTAACTGTGACACATGGTAGATGGTTGCACCTGATTTTAATGACTCAGAAGCAGATGTAAATGAGCTCAGCTGGCAAATAAGAGAAGGTGGGTCTATAAAGACATCTGGTGGGCAGCTCTCGGGCCAAACTCCATCTACGTGAGAAGAACACGGTACAGGAAATCCTGCCAAAGTCTACTGTCTCAACTTTGTATTCTATCCTACAGCCCTTTGGGGATATTCAGGAAGCATTCATCTCCCTCGTCGAGGGTTAAGAAACTTGTTCTGTCTCCTTAGTGAGAAAATAATTCAGAATTTGACCTTATCTGCCATTTTAGAAAGGTGCCCTTTTTCTCATTTTAATTTTTTTCTATAGACTCTTTTGTTGGTTAAAAAAAAGATCTCAATTGTCAATTTTTGGTTAATTAAGTATTTACTCCTAAATTCTGACTCAGTAATATCTTATCATATTTTCTGGAGAAGATGATTTAATATTTAGTAATTTTCTGTTAACAAGAATAATGTGTATTGCCACTCTCGAAAGAGCTTAGTTAGTAATTTGGGAAATATACTTTGTTATTGTAACAACTCATTTTACAATGTCCCACTATATGCAGAGCACTGTGTATAATGCTGTGATTTTTTTAAAATGGCTCCTGCCTTCAAAAAGTTATTAGTTAAGTGAGAGTGTTTGATAGGCACGTATCTGTGTATTATAATAGCATAAAAAAGAATGAGTTTAATGCTTATTAGCCATGCAAGGCATAATGCAAACTAAAAAACAATAAAAAGTAAACTCTACCTGAGAATAAGAAAAAAGTTTAATGGAGGAAATGACATAGCATATGGATAAGTTTTCTGTTAGTGAAAAAGTGCCAAAGTATATTCCTACAATGTAATTGTGTAATGAATAATTCTAAAGAAAGGAAATGTAGTTTGCTAAAACAGCAATCCGGCATGGGTCGTGCACACAATATAAGAGATTCAAAAGACGTAAAAAAAAAAAAAAAAGGCTAAAATGTGGCCAAATTAATATTGGCTTTAAATCAATTCTAAAAGATATGAAGCTGAGATAATACAATTGATATTGATTCTGATAGGGCAATGTATCAATACACGTAACAGCAGATATTGTACTCTTCAAAAATTCCTGAAAATTTGGGGGATACATTTTGCTGAATAGGAGTTCATTTTTCTTTTCTCTAAATGGCTACTTAAGCATGCGGGAGATTCAGAGATAAAAATGCTAGTTGATTAAAAATACAAAGTCTTATATGACTTAAACTAAACCAGTACCTGGATGGTTTTTATCTCAATTTAGAGAAAGAGAAACTGGGAAAAACTTATAAAAGTATAAAAATTAAACTAAAACATGCATTTTATTGATTCTATTTAAAAGGGCATTGATATGTGTTTTGAAGAAAAACATATATATTCCTGCAGTTGAGTTGGATGTGAAGAGCCATTTATAAAGGGAACATAGCATCAGTAATTGCTTTAATAATGGCTCACAAAAGCTGGAAAATCCTATGTCTTCTTTAAAATATATCTCATTATTATTAGAGAAGATGGTGGTAGTTATATTATTTATAGCTCCGTAATTAGGGTAACACAATTTTCTTAGGCATTTACATATCCAGAGTAAAACATAACCCTTACATTTTGTAAATGTGTAGAACTCGCTCTCCCATTGTGTATGAGGGTGTAATAATGTGCAAGAAGTTTAAATAAACCTAATTTATATTTTTTAAGATAGAAATTGTGAACCATTTCATGTGATAAAGGTTATAAGAAAGTTATTTTCATATTTTAAAAGAAAAGTTCATGTTATTTCAGTAAGTTTCTAATTGAGATTTTGTTTTGAAGAATTAAAATGATTCCATCTGTGCATTTGTTAATCAATCACCATCAAATCAAATATATTATCATCAAATGCTAATGTATCTCTAGCATAGGATCTCAGAATGAGTGTGACCCAAGTTGTATCACAAGAATACGAGATGTTACAACTTGAAAAGTCTCTCATTAAATAGTGTGAAAAATATGAATGCAAATAATAAAGTTTAAAGTTTTCATGATAACTGGCAAAAGGGTATTCTCTCAGAGTTTTGCTTTAAACATATTTGAGATTGATCTAGATTTAGTTATCATGAAAATAACTGAAAACAAAGAGCATATATTGAACTATTGAACATATATTCATCTTTTTAAAGCTAATTACTAAGCTTCAGTAAAAACAATTTAACACTAATTCTATTTATATTTAAATTTTTATCTGTTTACCTTGATGGAATGTTTAATATGGATTTACAGAAAATGAAAGTTCTTTAAAGTGACATTCTAAGAGGCTCATAGACTTATCAGTCACACTGTAGATTTATTCTGATTTGAGATAACATCTGTTAACAAATGTTAACAAGAAAGTGTTATAAAATGCTATATTATGCAAACCTAGGGATCAACTTACCACAGCCAGAGTCTACAAGCTCCATCAAGGAACCTAAGGACAGGTTCTTCCTGACCTGACTCTGTCCCCATAGTGCCCAAACCCACCATTGGAAAGCCTGGGGCCTGCCAATCTACTCCATCACACAGTTAGTTGGCACCTGAGCTCCCCTACTATGATTACAATGTTACCCGCCCCCCAGCCTATCATTACCTTCACAGTGGGCACTATTCCTTTTGCACCATCTGCACGCCAGAGAACTGGCCCATCAAGCTTGTCACAGCCACTACCAACACCATTGAGGACCTTTTGGGGCCTTTACATTAGTCTCACCACTCCTACTGCCATTGTCTATGCCACACCCACTGCCCAGGCGCCCAAAAACCCATCCACCCATCAGGCCCAACATTGCCAGTACTAGAACCAACTGGAGGCCTCAAAACGAGGCTGCCTAGAACTGCTAAAATCAGTGTCAACCAATGTTACATACAGGCCTCAAAGCAGCCTGGTTCAGCCCAAAGTTGCCACCACTGAAGTCTAAGAACTGTGTCAACTAGTATTGCTGTTTCCAGCAAAAATCAACACTGACTTAACTAATAACTGCACCCTAAGTCACTGAGGAAATCATAGACAACAATGATGCTGTTTACAGATGAAAAAATCATGTGGAATCTACAAAACTGCACACACTTAGAATAAAAACCAAAGTGCCCACCCAACCATCACCATAAATATTACTTCAGAAAAGCATTCTCCCTTACAAAAGGAAATTCAAAGAAAGAAAGAAAAAACAGATTGTTACATGAAATGTGTAGATATCAGTGTAAGCATAAAAGAAAAGAGAAAAAGCAAGAAAACATAACACTTCTAAAGGAAGACAAACATTCTCCAGGAACAAATTTGAATAAAAAAGAAATATATAAAATCCTGAATATATAATTCAAAGTAATGTTATTTTAAAAAACTCAGTAAGATACAAGAGAATACAGAAAACAGAAAAACAATTCAAGATGCACATGAGAAATTTACCAAAGATATAGATATAGAAAAGAATCATACAGAAATCTTAAAACTGAATAATTTATTGAATGAAATTCCAAAGCAGTCAAAATCTACAACAATAGATTAGATCAAGAAGATGACAAAATCTCAGAACTTAGAGACACATATTTTGAAATAAGCCAGTCAGAAAAAAGTAAAGAAAAACTTGAAAAGTGAACAAAAACTGTGATATATGAGATTCCATAAAGTGACCAAATATTTAACTTTTTGGTGTCTCAGAGATTGAAGAAAAAATAAAAGAGTGAGAAAAACTATTAAACAAGACAGTAGCTGAAAACTTCCCAATTTAAGAAAAAGATTTAGACAACCAGATAGAGAAAACTCTCAGATCACAAACAGATGCAGTGGAAAAAAGGTTTTTTTCCAAAGCACATTATAATAAAATTACCAAAAGTCAAAGACAAAGAGATAATTATAAAAACAGCAATGAAAAATGTCTCATCACTTATAAGGAAACCCCCATTAGACTAACAGCAGATTTTTCAGCAGAAACCTTGCAGGCCAGGACAGAATCAAATAATATATTTAAAGTGTTGGTGGAAAAAAATAAAAGTGTCAACAGAATATACTATGACCAGCAAATTTATGCTTCATAAATAGAGGAAAAATACATTTGTTTCTAGACAAGCAAAAGCCGAGAGAATCTATCAGCACTGGACTGGTTCAACAAGAAAAGCTTAAGAAAGTCTAACTTCAGCTATAAGCAAAGGGATAATATCTAAAATCATGAAAATGCACAGAAGTATAAATCAATTAATAGTGTAAAACATACAAAGAAATAAAAGAATCAAATGTTACCATAACGAAAACCACCACACCACAAAGATAAATAATCAGAAAAGAGAGAGTTAAGAGGGCCACCATGGAGCGGCAGACCAACGCCTCTCCCGCTGAGTTGAACAGATACTATGGACCCAGCCACCAATAAACACAGGCACTTTGAACAGCTTTGGATGGCAAAAGCATCCTGCACCCTCTAGGAGACTCTTTGAACACATAAGGAGCAGAGAAGAGTGCCAGAATGGCAGATGCTGGAAGTGGGGAACCCTATCCCCTACTATGCAGCAGTCTCACACAGGAACTGCAGCTCTGCCTTGGGTGGGAAATGGAGTGAGAAATCCTGACACTCCCAGCCACACAGGGGCTGTTGATTCCATACTAAGGAGTCTTAATCAGGGCACAGCAGTGGGTGACCAGAACCCACATAGAATGAGGAATGCATCTGCATTATGCATCACTGGACAGTCCCCAAGCACATGCTTCCCACAGGTGGAGCCCAGCAGTTCTTTCCCAGGCCTGGAAAGCTCACCTCCAGATTGCACCCAGTTGGAGCCAGCCACCAATGTCTGGTGGCCAACTCCCTACCCCCAGATCAGGAAAAAATTCTTGCCAGTCCCACACGCCCACAGGATCCATCCCTCCATGGCAGGGAACTCACGTCTTTCAAGTGCTTAGTGTGGATGGAGAGGGAGGAACACAAAGGACATCCAGAATGTTTCATGTAAGAAGGTTTCCAGGCTGCAGACCATAAACAGCAGCCAGGGTGCCCATCCCCCCATCTGATCCTGGCACATAGTTTTGCAACAGGGGTGGAAAAGCAGTGTCATCTGTCTGACCACAGGAAATCTCTGTTGCAGAAAGCCACTTTCATGACAGAGCATGGAGCAGAAGTGAAGTCCTTCTCTCTCCTCCTGAGTGATCTACATTGAAAGGCAGAAAAGACCCTAGGACAGCAAGACCTTAGCTACAAACAATAAAAACAAAGATGAATGAGAAAGAGGGAAGAGCTGCTTTTCACAGATGAGGAAGAACCAATGGATAAACATCAAGTATCTTCAAATTCATAAAGAGACAACACCTGAAAAGGCACCTGTCAGTTTCCAAACAATGAAAGCCAGCCAGAACGAGATGTCCTGGGTGACAGTCACAGAATTCAGATATCACATGGCTAAAATGGATAAAGAAAGTCACAAGAAACTAGAACAAAAATTCACCAGAGTTGTACAAGAAGTAAAAACAGAGCTGGCCAATTTCAGAAAGGCTCATTCTAAAATCCTGGAAATGAAAAACTTCCTCCTGGAGTTCCAAAGCACAATAGCAGGCATAGGGAGCATGATCTTTCAGGCAGAGGAAAGTCTCTAGGAACTTGAAGGCCAAAATATGTAACTAACTTAGTCTGTCAAAAATATAGAGTAAAGGATAAAACATAATTAGTAAAGCTTTCAAGAGGTGTGAGACTATATTAATAAGCCATGCCTGATCAGTATTCCTAAAGCAGAAGGGGAAACTGAGAACACCATGGAGCAAGCATTCCATAAGGTCATTGAAGAAAATTTTCCACATATCCCTAGAGAGGTGAATGCTCAAGAAAAAAAGATTCAGAGAACCTCTACAAGGTATCACCTGAAAAGGCAATTCCCAAGACACATGGTAATCCACCACCACAAACTAATCTTGAAAAAGAAAAAATTCTAAAGGCAGCTAAAGAGAAAGGTCAGACAACTTACCAGGGAAGACTCATCAGAATTGCACCAGACTTCTCAACAGAAGCATTATAAGCCAGAATTAATTTTAATGTTCTCAAAAATAAGCAATTCCAGTCAAGAATTTCCTATCCCACCAACCTAAGGTTAATCAGTGACAGAGAATTAAAAACCTTACAAGACATCCAGTCTCTAAAAGAATATGCTACCTCCAGACAAGCCCTTCAGTAGATGCTTAAGAAGGTGTTTAACACAGAAACAAAATAACACTCACACCCATCACAAAAGTATAAGAAAGCACAGTGTTAACAGAGTATATAGATCATTCCAAAAATAAAAATATATGTGAAAAAGCAAAGAGACCCCCTAAGAGCCCTACGACTGGAATAAACTCTGACATTTCAATAATTAATTTGAATGTGAATAGATTGAATGCACCACTGAAGAGGCATAGAGTGGCACCTTGGATAAAGAAATATGATTCAACATTCTGCTACCTCCAGGAAACACATCTCAGTGCAAAGAACACCCACAGGCTCAAAGTAAAAGGTTGGAAATTGACATTCCAGGAAAATAGAAAGCAGAAAAAAAGCAGGAGTAGCTAACCTAATATCAGACAAAGCAGGCTTCAAAATATCAAAAGTTAAAGAGGACATAGAAGGACACTACATAAAGATAAAAAGCTCCCTCCACCTGCAAGAAATATCCATCTTAAAGATATATGCACCCAACATAGGAGCACCAGGTTTTATAAAACAACTACTAAGTGAGGACGTAGACACTCACACAATCATAGTTAGAGACTTCAAACCCTCACTACTAGCCATAGAGGGATCATCAAGGCAAAAACAAGGAGATCTGGAACCTTAACTGAACACTTGATCAAATGGACTTAATAGACATCTACAGAACACCCCACCAACAACTACAGAGTATACAGTCTACTCATCAGCACTTGAAACATACTCCAAGATTTACCACATTCTCAAATGTATCAAGCATGAACAAATTTCCAAAGATCAAAATAATACCATTCATCTTCCCAAATCACAGTGGAATAAAAATAAATATTACCACCATCAAGATTCCTCCAAAACACACAAAGACATAGACACTAAAAAAACATGCTGCTGAATGACTTCTGGGTCAACACAAAAAGACAAATAAAAAGATTCCTGGAAATAAATGAAAGCAAAGACACATCAGAATCTCTGGGATGCTATGAAAGTAGTGATGAGAGGGAAATTCATAACGTTGTACACACACTTTCAGAAAATAGAAAGATCACAAGTAAAGAGCTAAACATCACGCCTAGGAGAGCTGGAAAGGCAAGATCATCTAAATCCTAATTTTGGTAGACAAATCCAGATCACTAAAATAAAGTCACAATTGGAGGATATACAAGACAAAAATACCATAGTAAGGATCAATAAGACAAAAAGCTGGTTCTTTGAAAGGATAAGTAAGATTGATGAATCTCTAGGTTTACTGAAACAAAACAAAACAAAAAAGTGTTGTCACAACTGACACTAAAGAAATTCAAATATCTTTATGCAAATACATTAGAAAAATGAAAGGAAATGGAGGATTTTCTCCCAAGGTTGAAATTAAAAGAAACTGAAACCCTAAACAGACTAAAAAAAAAAACAAAAACAAAAAAAAAACAGGAAATCAACTCAGTCATAAGAAATTTCCCTCCAAGAAAAACTCTGGAACAGATGACTTCTCAGCAGAATTCTAAAAGATATACATGGAGGAGCTGATACCAATCTTATTGAAAGTATTCTAGACAATTGAGAAATATGGAATTCTCCCTAGATCATTTTATGAAGCTAACATCATACTCATACCCAACCCTGATCAGACACAAACTTACAACAAAGAAAGAAACTTACAGCCCAATCTCCCTGATGAATATAGGCACCAAATTTTTCAAAAAGATTCTAGCAAAATTGGATCCCATAACATATCTTAAGGACCATCCAGCATGACCAGGTGGGCTTAATTCCTGGAATTCAGGGGCTGGTTCAGCATTTGAGAGAATATAAACATAACTCAGCACATTAACAGATGTAAAACCAAGAACCACATAATTATCTCATTAAACTCAGAAAAAAACATTTGACCAAAATCAGCATCCCTTTTTGATTAAAAAAAAAAAAAAAGAAAACCCTTAGGCATAGAAGAAACATTACTCAAAAATAATAAGTCATCTATGATAAAACTACAGCCAACATTTTGTTTAATGGGCCAAAGTTGGAAGCATTCCCCCAAGAACTGGACAAAGACAAGAATGCCCACTCCTTTCTATGAAGCATAATGTTGGAACAGGCAAGCGAAGAAAATCAGTGGCATCCAAATAAGAAAAGAGAAAATTAAACTATTCTTCTTCACAAAATGTATGATTTTATACCTAGAAAATCTAAGTAGTCTGTTAAAAACCTTCTTACACTGATAAAGGACTTTGATATAGTCTTAGGTTATAAAATCAATGTGCAAAAGACAATTGCATTTCTGTACACCAACAACAAGAAGGCAGAGAACCAAATAAAAAGCACAATCCCCTTCAAAATAGTCACAAAAAATTAAATACCTTGGTATCCACCAAACAAAAGAAGCAAAAGACATTTACAATGAGAACTACAAAATGCTGCTCAAAGAAATCAAGGATGATACTAATAAGTGGAAAAACATCCCAAGCTCATGGATTGGAAGAATCAATATTGTTAAAATGTTAATCCTACCCGAGACAATCTACAGATTCAATGTAATACATTACTAACATCATTTTTCACAGACCTGGAAATGACAATACAGAAATGTATATGGAAACAAAAAAGAGCACAAAAGGCAAAAACAGTCCTCAGCAAGAGGAACAAAGCAGGAAGTATTACACACTTCTAGATTTTAAGCTTTATTACAAGACTACAGTAATCAAGACCACATGGTACTGGCACAGAAATAGGCACCGAGACCAATGGAACAGGACAGAGATTCCAGAAGTAAAATCATAGTCCCTCAACCAACTCATCTTTGGTAAAGCCATCAATAACAATTATTGGGGAAAATAAGACTGTATTTAGCAAATAGTGCTGGGAAAATTGACTAGTCCCATGCAGAAAAATGAAACTAGACCCCTACATATCACTGAATACAAAAATTAACCCCAAATGGATCATGGACCTAAATATTAAACCTCAAACTATAAGAATTCTACAAGAAAATGAAGGAAACACACTATTGAATATTTGAGTAGGCAATGAGTTCATGACCAAGTCCCCAAAGACAAATGATAGAAAAGCTAAGATAGGCAGGTGGGATATAATCAAATTGAAAAGCTTTTGCATAGCAACAGAAACCATCAAGAAAGTAAGGAGACAACCCATGAAATGGGAAAAAAATATTTGCAAGCTATGCATCTGACAAAGGTCTAACATCCAGGATCTACAGGGAACTGAAATTAATTGAAAGACAAAAGGGGCTGGAAATAGAAATTTTATAAAAACGGAAGCCAAAGTAAGAAGCAGAAGCTATAATTATGTCAGGTAAAAGACTTTAAGCAAAAAACAGTGAAAAGAGACCAATATCATGATATAGTAATACAAGGATTAATTCAACAAGAGGATATAACAATTCTGAACATATATGCACCCAATACTGAAACACCTAGATATATAAAGCAAACATTATTACATCTAAAGGGAGAGATAGACTCCAATACAGGAACTGTTAGAGACTTTCAACATTAAAAAGATTATCTAGTTGAAAAAATTAATAGAAAAACATTTAATTTAAACTTCATGGCCAGGCATGATAAATCCCAGTACTTTGTGAGGCCAAGACAGAAGGATTGCTTGAGTCTAGGAGTTCAAGTTCAGCCTGGGCAACATATCAAGACCTCAACTCTACAAAAAAAGATTTTTTAAAAAAATTATCCAGTTGAGCTAGCACACAGCCGTAGTTCCAACTACTTAAGAGGCTGATGCAACAAAATCACTTGGCCCAGGCTGCAATAAGCCCTGGTTGTGCAATTTCATTCCAGCCTGGGCAACAGAGTGAAACTTTAGCTTAAAAAATAAATTAAAAAATATACTTCTTATTGTATCAAGTGGACTTAACAGACATTTACAGGACATTTCACCCAATAGTTACAGAATGCACATTTTCCCCATCAACTCATGGAACATTCTCCCTGATAGACCATGCATTGGGACACAAAACTATCCTCCATCATGTTTAAAGAATTGAAATAATATCAAATATCTTCTCAGATCACAAAGAACTAAAACTAGAAATCAACAGCAAGAAGAACCTGAGAAACTGTACAAGCACATGAAAATTCAACAACATGCTCCTAACTGACTATTAGAACAGGAAGAAACTTAAAAGAAAATAAAAGCAGACAGATTCATGTAACCAAATCAGTTTTTACTCCCAAAGCTATTAAAATTATAAAATTAAACAAAAACTAAAGAAAATGCAAAATAAAAATATTCCTCAAAACATAAAAATCAAAACATAGCAAAACAAAACAATAAAAAAAAAACATTAAGAATAATGCTATGGCAATAATTTCCTAAATAGAAAAGTGGAAATACTCCAAGTAAACAATCTGACAATGTACTTCAAGGAACTAGAAAAGTGAGAAAAAACTGAATTCAAAATTAGTAGAAAAAAAGAATTAAAGAAAGAATGAATGAATAAAGGTTTGAACAAAACTAACCAAGGCAACTGATATATTTTTCTTTCAGACAGTATGATTTTTTATTTTTGCATTTTTTCCCTGCCACAAAAGTGTTACCTGTTAGTTCTAGGTTCATAGATATAATGCAATCTTAAGTATTACTCTTACATAAAGGAGAGATTAGTATAAATATGTATGTAAGGAAGTAGTTTCTCTTGTTGTTCAATGTTGACCCTTTCTTTTGAACTGATTTTATAAAGTTGGTAATATTTCACTGATTACTTATCGTTTACATAGCACTTCAGATTTGTGTTTTAATGGCTTAAATAAAAACATCTGAGATGGCTTTTGCTAGGCATTGTGGGTAATATAATACCCCTGTTATGTCCAGATGTAAAAAGATATAGTTTAGATTGGTCAAAATTTATATAATTAGTATATTGCTTCCTAACCTTTGATTTGCATCTCTACAAAATCATCTCTATGCATATTAACTTCCCCAACTCAGTTGGTAGAACCCTACGTACTGGAAAGAAGCCTTGGCAGTTTCTCTTCTGTTCCTTTTTGTTGTAAATTCGTACAAGAACAAAACTCACAAAGAGAGTCATTGCTCAGAACTAATGTTTATATTAAAGGGTTGGGAGATCTGCTTATTTCTTGGAGAAAATCTGCTTTTTTTCCCTCCAGAATATAGGAAACTGAAAAGATCATCGCTCTCACACTAACTATAAAAGAAAAGAGTAGCTTGAAATCTAAGACAAGGCAGGGACTTGAGAGGAGAGACAGGATATCAGCATTGGCTTTCATGTGGAGAAAAATAAAAAAGATGATATACCAACAGGTAAAAAGAATTCAACCAAATTTTAACAAATTGTGAAAATCTATGTGTAGTCAGCCTTCAGATCACAGAACACCATAGAAACCATAAATAAAAGGGAAGTTTGCATCACCCTTATGAGCTCTATGAAGTTCACTGGTTGCTCATGGGAAAGATTGGATATAGATTGAGAG